>OZ022247.1:23775808-23803030 GCA_963978895.1 Erpobdella octoculata | reverse complement strand
GAAGAAAAATTAAATACATCCAAGATTTTACGTAAATAAATAACACCAACGATCGAAATCAAACTCCAACACCCACCGGCTTTCAGCGGTCTCGGAACGCCCCCGACAAAAATCGTCTTCCTCAGGTCCAGGGGCTGACTGCCATCCATGACAAAATCCGAATCGACCAGACACCAAGGTCTTATTTGAACCTGAAATGAAACTCAACAACTGAAGCTGTTTATGAACATCATGATTATTCATGAACACCATAGCTATTCATAAACAACACGAATATTCATAAACCTCATTATTATTCAAGAACATGATTATTATTAACAAACATAATGATTATTCATTAACATAATGAACATTGTGATTTTTTTTCATTAACATTGTAATTAATCATCACTGCCATTTGTTTTTAAAACGTCACATTTTTCACGACAAACCAAGGATGGATGTTTCTCCGTATCAAAATCCTCTCTCGAACCAAGCAAGCAAGCATATTCGCATTCCATTCCACACATTCCCACACAAAGTTTTTCTAAAAAATTTCTTTTCACTTCGGCCAACAATCGAATCGCGAAAAAAGTCTTCCATAACGAATAAACAACGTCAGCAGAAAAAAAACTGCCGCACTAAATAATGATGACAACAACGGCGATGATAATGATCACAAAATAGGGACACCGACCCTCCTGGCTGGCTTGTCCTTCTGCGATGCACCTGCGATGCACCAGTACGACTTGCCGTCCTCCTGGTAGCACGACTCCATCAGATTCTGAACGGACATCTCGTCTTGGAAGAGTAGGAAGCAGTAACCTTAAAAATATATAAACGCACGATGAGAAATAGAGCAAACAAGCAAAGAAAATTAACCAAGCGTTTCACAAGTCAGCCCCCCTCCCCCACCCACCCACCCACCCACCCACCCACCCCCCCCCGTGTCATTTACGGAAAAAGAAAAGAAGCCAGCCATATGAACTGCAACACTGCACCGTGATTTTGATTGGTTAGTTGTTATTGCCACCGCCTGAGTGGATCACGTCAAAAAGTCACTCCGACCAATTAGGACAAAAACAAAGATTTCTATATATCTTCGTGTCATTTCATATTTCAGAGACATGAGGTCATGGTTCACTCAACCTTATTGTTCAAAGGACTAAGGTCAAACCCAAATAAATAAACAGGACTGAGATGCAACAGAGTATATTCAAACAAAAGATAACTTTGTCAAAGTTTCAAGTGACTGAGTTACCTTTAGAAGTCTATTTTGTAGTTGTGTTCAAAAAATTATATATATTTTAACTTCTTGTATTTATTGTAAGTTATTAGTGAAGATGAAATGTAATATAACATAACATAACATATAATACAATACAATACAATACAATATAATATAATATAATATAATATAATATAATATAATACAATACAATATAATATAACATAACATAACATAACATAATATAATATAATATAATATAATGTATGATACAATATGATATATTATAAAACTTCAAATATTAATCATCATCATGGAGCATTTATATCGTACCAAAATAGAAACGAATACAACTATAAAAACAAATATATTTAATTAAATTTAACAGAAACTCAGATTAAAAAAATATTGAATTTTGATGATTTTTATTTATTTGTTTCAACATAATAATAATAATAATAATAATAATAATAATACAAACAACAAACACCTTTAGGAGGAAAGTTGGTTTTCGTTTCGGCCTTGTGTGGCCAGTCAACAATCAGTGGACCGAACTGTCGGAACGAGGCTGTTATCTCGTCTGGAAATCAAGATTTTCGGTTATTTCAGGTCGTTCAAATAAAATATAATAAAAATATTAAACTTAAATTTATTCAACATTCTATTTCCAGCTAATCCTTCATGACCATCTTACCTTCATGAGACCATCTTACCTTCACGACCATCTCACCTTTATGACCATCTTACCTTCACGACCATCTTACCTTCGCGACCATCTTACCTTCGCGACCGTCTTACCTTCATCGCTGTCCGGTGGCAGGCCGCCGACGAAGACTTTTCTAGAATAACTCTCGATGTGACTGTTCGGGAAGCTGCCCAGGTTGAAAGGCAGATTCGTAACTGGCAGGTTGGCAAATAACTGACTGGCGAGGAAGTTTGGATTTTCTGACAGGATTAGATAAATAATAAATATAATAATAATAATATTAATAATAATAATAATAATAATAATAATAATAATAATAATAACAAACATCTGAATTGAAGATATAAATTTAACACAAAAACATAAAATTGAATTTAATAGAGAAATCAAATTTCCAGTTTATTTATACTTCTTCTGGTTGTGTGAGAACTTTTTTTTACAGATACGAGAATGCGATAAAAAACAAGCAAACAAACAAAAATGATTTCCAAGAAAAACTACAAATTCATAACAACTCGTATAAAATGAAAAAAAAAATCAAAACAAAATGTGCTGAAGGTTGCTTTATAACCTTTAACGAGCTCGTTTAGGTAGAGTTTGGCAATGTGCTCCTGTTCCAGTGATGAAGCAAAATTTGAAAGAGCCATTTGTCTTGCTAGGATGTCCTAGAAAATATATAAATAAATTTTTATATATGTTCTAAAAATTTTATTCAATCCTCACATATCAAATATTTTGAAGGCTGTTTTTCTATTTTATAGACTTATCATCCTCAGAAAATGATTTGCATAAGTTTTTTACATATTATATATATAATATAAATTATTATAGTTCTTATATAAATATATATATATATATTTAGAACTAGTGCATACAGAACATATTTTTGAGCTCATTACAGAAAGAAAAAATATGAGGAAACACATCACTGACAACTGCTGGCTAAAATTAATACGATCCCATTTGTCTTATCGACATTTTTTTTAAAAATTGGTCAATGAAAAAATAATCTTTTTTTTATGAATTTTTAATGGATTAAATTTTACTGTACACAACAGATTTAAAAGAAAATCTTCTCATTAAAACCACTTTGTACCACGAATAATCATTTGAACACTTTAAACAGTTAAGCTAAGCAATTTATTCACTGCACAAAACTAAAAAATAACCAACTTTTTTAGGCATTCCAAAATGAGAGAAATCCATCACGTTCACAGCTGGCAGATGCTGCTTGGCTAAGCTGTTTTGCTGTCGCAGCTTCAGCAAAAGCGCCTCTGATACATGAGCATTTGAGCCTATCATGGAGTCAGAATATTCAGACATTTTCATGTCTTTTATGCTTTCGTTCTCGGACGAGCTGCTGCCGTAGTATGGCGAGCCGTACGCAGCGTTGTGGTTGATGTCCATGAGGTTCGGATCCATCTGCTTCGCAAAAGACTTGAACTCTTCTGAAGATGGACTCAAGTGGGAAAGAAGACTTTCCTCTCGTGTCTTCGTTCCTAAATATTGAGAAAGGGAGTTGAGCTCGTGAGATAAGGAATCGAGAGGGTGATAGCTTGGAAGAGCGATCGGGTAACCAAGGGAATCGCCACCAGGTGAAAGTTGGTCCCCTAGGAGAGATTTTAAGATCTGACGTTGATCGTAACTTGGGGGGTGGAACTGGTGTTGCATTTGATGTTCTAGAAGATTGGGAGTAGTTGCTGGCGTTGTTTTGTACGGTGAGTGACGTTGTTGCAGCTGGTCAACAATGTCCCTGACATCACCAGAGCCAGAGAGTTTGTTCTTGTGGGAAGAACCAGAAAAGTCTGTTTGATCTGCTTGTCTTAGTAATTTTTGCTGTTGTTGATGTTGATGCAATCGTTGCAACTGCACTTCTTGGGAATAGTCGTTTAGATTTAGCACTCCGAATTTGTCCGCGAGATCGCCGTGGTAGAGAGCAGACGACGTGGCAGAGTCAACAGCTGTGCAACTGTTGCTGACGTTCGTAACTTTCGGCGATGAAAGCCTGGACTTCTCACGGAAAGATGGTAAGTTGATTTCGCTCAGTGGAAGACTGTTGGGTTTGACCGCAGGTGTTGAACTCTCAGAAAAGTGACCCTTTTCGCCGGCCAGAAGTTCAGAGGCAGAGTCGCCCATTACTTCAACATGTAACATCTACTATACTACTATCTATACTATACTACTACTATGTGTGCTATTATAAAGTGCAGAATTCGTAAGACAAAATAACGATTTGTACAAACTATCGTTCCGAGCTGTAGAGTAGTTACGATTGGCAAATTTTACTTGGATAGGTAGGTGGGTAGCGTTATGTTGGACCTTGGACGATGTTTAAGATTTTCTGCAACATCTGGTTGCTATAAAACACTGTGCCTTGACGTCTATACAGATAGATGCAAGAACACGGTGAAGGGCTGGGATGACACGTATATAGGAAATTATTTTTATTTTAATCACTAATTAAATAAAAATGTTATGTAATACATTTTTCTATTTTATAAATTAACATTTTTACTAATTTTTAATTGTTTTTCAGATTGGGTTAAGAAGTAGAAGCCTATTATAAGTGTTAATTTGTACATTTGAGATATTATTGAAGACCAAAATAAACACTTAAAAATTAAAATTACTTTTATGAACATTTTCTTAATATAATTTTCTTAACTAAACGGGTCAAGAAAACCATTAGAATATTCTAATACGTGCTTTCTGGGATGTCCAGCTTTCATTCAATCAATCGATCCGCGTGGGGGAGGTGTATACTCTTAATAGGTTTCAAGGTCAATAAATAATTAACATTTTGGAGAATTTCTAAAAAATTCAGTTGTACTTCTCTACAGAGGCTTTCATCTTTATTTCTTTATCCAGCGCTGATACAGCTCTAAACCTCATCAGGAGACGTAGTGAAAACATTTTGTAGGGACAAGAAAATTTTGAAATCTTTAGTTTAAATAAAGCTTCTTTCAAATTTTTTTCATGATTCAGCTTCGAAGAAGGGTAAGATCTTTCTTAAACTATTTTTTAAATTCACTTACCCTCTGATCAACTATACCTACTCACCGTCCTTAGCGGGTTTTTTGTTCCTTCTCTTGTGTTCTATTGTTTCATCATCATCCCAATAAACAAAATTAAACAGTTAATTTAAAAAACTCTATTTTAAAATTACAACTTTTTTTCTGAGTAAATGCTTTGTTATAAAATGGAGAATAACTTTTAAAATTCAATCACAGCTTTGAAATGCAAATAATTCTACAGAATTTATCGATTGGAGTGCTTTCATTTTAGTATCTAAAATCTAAAAATTCAATTACAAGAAATAAAATAAAAAGACGTCTCTTTACAAAGACCATTTGACAAAATGCATAATATAGTTGGTAGAAGCCTTTCAAATCGCTTCAGACGACCATCAACCTCCCATCTTAATTCTTCTCGCCGGGCTTTTTGGCTGCTCGTTGAAGAAGAAGATGGGAGTAGCGTCAGGCTCGTAATGGGACCGGCAGATCCCCGTTGAATACCACCCCTGAAGAGGCAGAGTAATGAAATGCAGTACGGCTGAAAAATTAACGATTTGCATCCGCTTTCAAGGCTCTGTCGACCGAAAAGAAAACCGGTACTTAAAGAGTTTTGATCGATTCGCTAATGTGCTCAATAAAGTGAGGTACTGGACCCATTTTTGTAGCGCTTATTCAATATGATAATAATAAAATTATTTATTATAAACATTTCTAAGCCATACCGATAACTTTAATTTTTTTTCGAAACAAAACATAAAAATCCGATAATCATTTAATTCATTTTTTTTTCTTTCACAACGCCTTTTCCAAGACTTAAGTCTTGCTCAAAGACGAGAAAGGGCATTTGCAGAGGCAGCCATTTATAGGCGCCTACCCTTTTAGCAATGCGAGTGAACTCCTTGCTTAAGGGAATAAAAGAAATAAAATATCATTGTGAACAATAATACTTCATTTAATAAATTTATTCTATTTTATTAGCTGTTGGTTGTGATAAAATAAAAAATAAAAGACTTTTTAAATTATTTTTTATAACGCTCTCAGAATTATTTTGTATATTCCAAAACCTTGAAGTCATACCTACCCACTACGTCCATTTAAATTTTAAAGTGGTTTTCTTAATCAAAATGGTTTTGTTTGAAAAATTATTTGTGTTGTTTTTGGATAACTACTAAAGCTATAGCTAAAAACGAGAAATGAGTAAATTAAACCACATCATCGAAACTTGTTAATTGAACTCAAAAACTTTAAATAAATTATTAAAAAATTATTCAGAATTAATTGTTTTTATTTATGAGCTTTTTCTGTATTTTAGATAAAAATAATGTATCGATACATTATTTCAAAAACACTTTTTTAAATATGACACCCTGTATTGCAAAAATACTCATTCTGTTCAAATTTTGGTTATCTCTTAAATCCACATATGACAGCTTTTTTAAAACAATTTTATTAACATTTTCATGCCTTTCAAAAATTTGATCAATCGATCATTATAAGTAATTGACACTATTTGAACGAAAATTAAAATAAGCAAAACCTGAGAGGTAGTTAACAGCAAAAAACGTATAACAAAAAAAAACGAAAAATTTGGCAGAAAAACTTAACAAATAACTGCCTTTTGTAAGCTTCTGATGCTTCTGAATACTTCTGAATATATGTCTAGAAGAATGATTTGTCTTATTATTTCATTATTTTAATTATATTTGTAACTTTTTTTTAATTATTTTTTGGTTTTTTGTAAACCATTGAGATTTAACGATGGTTGGAATAAAGATAAGTTGAATTGAATTTGAATTGTCCGTGCCCATGGATCATAACCATTTTCATTTTTCATAAACGATCAGCATTGAAATGGATTCGCTAAAGTAAGACCTACATTAAGGAATTTTTAGATTATCGTAAAAACAACGTAAAATTTTTTTAATTAAGCATTTATTTGTAGCCTTTTCATCTGACGCCGTCGGCGCAGCCCATTTCAAAACGCACCCTCGCGACGTCACTTCCGAATCGTTTAAAACTCGCGTTGGGCTGAAGTTCGAATTTCTTATTTAAAAAAGAGAGCTTGACAGCTTTTCGGTTGCAGCTTTAAAGAGAAGATGAGCTATTTTCGATTTCTTTTAATCTTTTACGTTGCTTTTTGTGACTCACTTGAAAAGCCTTGTGAAGTTTTTGATACTATCCAATCTTATGACGTGAGGACAAGGCTTTACTGTGTCGACGACCAGTTTCCTGATATCACAACAAATTGGAGCTCTATACATGGATTCCGCTTAATTTGTGGTACACATTGTAGAAAGCTGCATGAATACATCGAGGTGATAAAAGTCGATACACTGGATATCTTCAGGATCGACAATAGTACAATTCTAGTCGATGAATTAAACTCTGGAATTGTTAACAAAACGATAAATGACATAGTATTCATTAGGAGCGAGTTTAACGTTCTTCCAATGAACTTTATGCAGGGAACGCGTTGTAATAAAGTTGATTTTACTTCAGTAACGATTAATGAAACCAAACAAGGTGCTTTTAATGGTTTAATTGCGACAGAACTTCATCTTGATAAGGTAGCTTTTAGGCAATCTCCAGACAGACTATTTGAAGGAAATCTGATTCGGAGTATAGAAGTAAAAAATTCAACTGGATTGAAAATGGAAAGTTTTGATTTTTATTGTAATCAAGCTACTTCCGCTAAAGATTTAACTTTGATAAATCTGACGCCGACTTTCCGATTTGAAGAAATGAAGGTGAAGTAGGATTTGTATATTTTTTTCTCAAGGTTTGTTAAAAGAGTTAGTTTACCCCGCGAGGTACTCGACCTGAGCAATGCGTGTAAACACCTTGCTCAAGGAGCCACGATGGTGACGCCTGGTGAGATTCGAACCGCCTACCTATAAGCCGACAGGTGAACGCTTTACCATCACCGCCATTGATTAATTATTTTAGAACCGAACGCAGGGATTAGCAAAAGAAGGTGTCTAAAACGGGGTGGGTAGGATATTTTTTTTTTCATTATTATAGGTTTAGAACTATACCTTTGGTCAATATATAGTTATTCAAAAATTGAATTTCTGCAACATTTTTTATCAAAATTATGTAGTTAAGTTTACTGACCTTTTTTGAAGTCAAGTTTTGTACAACGCATGGTAACTTTGTTTAAAATCTAGATGTAGGTACTCTGAGTGAGGTGATTTCAAATCCAAGTAGAAAGATAAAACAAAGTAAGAATACAAAGATGGAGGGACGTTATGGCAACTGTAATCCAGGCAAATCGCTAGAGCTGGGCTTTTGGATCATGTAAAGTGCTAAATGACTCAAATGTTTTGCAACGAAAGGGGGGGAGTCCGTACCCATGACTCCCCCTGTATCCGCCCCTGATCAAGCGACATTTATTATGTCAATTCAAGCAGACCTTTTATTAGATTGCATGCTTATTAGAAATTTGAATCTGACACTTAGATTTATTTTTGGTAGATATTTATTATGCTTATTATTGTTTGTCACTCAATTAATTAATTAATAATAAATATTCTTGAATATTTAATTGTAATGAAAAGTTGATTGTTATTAAAAATTTCAGACAAACGGATCGTGCACTTTTCGTTTCTTGGGACTCATAGAAAGTATAGAATCGTTTGAATTCTTGAAAAATCCTAACATAACGGTTGAGGTACTTTTAATTAATCGGTTTTTCAACTACACTTGGAATTTCACTGGTTACATAAATTTGAAGAGGCACTTGCAAACTTTAGTGCTGGCAGATAACGGAATAGAGGAATTAACTGATGACTTCGATTTATATAAATTTGAACAATTAGATAGTTTACATCTTGAACGGAATAATTTGAGAAACTTCCCTAACTTAACAAACTTACTTCCAAAACTGCGCGAATTTAATTTATCAGGTAATCCTTTCATATGCTGCTGCGGATCAATGTCATATGCAAGAGACCATTTTGTTATTCGAGATTCAACCTGTATAGACAATGGAGTTAAATTTAAGATTACCGATTTTTTACATGAAAATTGCTTTAAATCTGCTCCTATTAAAATAAGAAACTTTACAAGCTGGGTGACAGAAGAAAAATTGTTGGTAATCGAGTGCATAGTAGAGGGACAACCGCCGCCATATGTTCTACTTCATTTTCCTAATAACTACAAGAAATTATTCAGAAATGTGAGACAGCAAGAAGTCTTCACGGCCACGTTGCCCATCAGTCTCAGTGACCTTGACTTCAGTTTTATCGGAACGTATACGTGCGTTGCCACAAACGGTAATGTCAGCGTGCAGGCCAATCTGACTGTCGAATTTGATGTTATTCCAAGCAAAATTTCGGCATCTGTAACCATTAATGCATTTGTTACCATTTGCAATGTACTAATTTTATTTGCCGTTTTAGTTTGCTGCATTTGATATTTGAACTTGGAAGGGTCTTGATATGAAAAGCTGTTATTTTAGGATGGCTTTGATTGGAACTTAATAGCAAAATTTCGTTTTGTATATTGGTATAGGAGGTTTAATTTATTTAAAAATTGCTTTGTTTAAAATTGAAAGTGATGTGAGTATTGGCAAGGAATTGCCTTGTTGTGTGTTTTGCTCTGTTCATGTTTCATGTTCATCATCACTCACCTTAAAAAGTAAGTTATTTAATTACATAAGCATGTCAGCAAAGAAGTTGAATGATCAGAAAAAGATGGATTAAAAAATGTTTATGACCTTGATATTGTTGTATTGATTTTTTACTTCTGTTTTTATTTTACCGGTGTTTTATGCTGTTACGCGAGCTTGTTGGTTATTTTCCATAAATTAAAACTGTTTTAGAAGTTTTTACTAGAAACTTATTTGACCCATGAGTCGACAAATTGTGAGTCAGGGTTGCACTTTTGAATACATTTATTATAAAAAGAAAAAAAAATTTAAAGTAAATCAGAAAACATTACTCAAATCACAGAAACGAAATTTACTCTGAAAATCTGTTCTCTGTATACTCTGAAAAGATATCGCTATTTGCCAGCAACTTGACCCCGCCAGTTTCCTGAAATCCCTTATATCAAGTGCATTTTTTCCAAGTGGCAAAAAAATCGGCCCACCCCGGATCGTTGCCGCTCGTCTGAGAACCATAAAAATCTTGACGCAATCCGTGCAGTAGCTACTTAATTTAATAATTTATATTTTTACTTTATTAGTTGCTGATTGGAATAAAAAAAGAAAAAAAAACGGACATTTTGTTTCTTTTTTTAAAAATCGTCTCTAGAAAAACATTTTCGATCAATATATGGCAAATGTTAATCGTATATTTTCTTTAAATTAAAAAAATGTTTTGACATTCGAAGGTATGAATTTGGCTTCAATGCTCGTTTTGACAGCTTAGTTTTAAACTCAGAAGTGACTGGAGTTGAAATTCTCTGAGTTGCAAAATTTTCATATTCTTTAATTTTAAATAAAAAAACGATTTTCTATAATTTTCAATTTTATTTAATTATTTTCTTTTTCTATGCAGATGTTGTAAGCCAGATTTTTCACTTTCCATGTTCTATGTTAATATTAACTCCGCCTCAATTTTACGTGCCAGTCCCAAGCCTAGGCATGAAGGAGGAATAAAAAAAGCCAAATTATGCTCCGCAACGGGAAATACCTACTTCGTTATTTCTTGCACATCTAGGCTACTGCTATTTGAGTCAAAGAATATAAGCTATTATAAAAAAAATTAATAATTTATATATTGTGTATTTCTGTTCGTTGTTAATATTTTCATTTCTTAGTTTATTTTTCATATTCTTTTCACTCTTTTCAATTCTATAAATTTACATTCTCAAATTTAAGTTTTATATTTCACATATTAGGCTTTCATTTACACATTCTAAGTTATAATTTCATTCTGACAGTTTTATATAAAAATTTCATGGGCGAGCAAAAGAAGGGTTCCAGCAGATTTATGACATCCAGGTGTTGAAAAATAAAAATGGAAAGTGTTGACAGATGGCAAGAAATTTAACAGCTACTGTCACTGCATAAGCTGTTGATAAAAAAAAGTTGGAATTTTAAAACACGATTTATGAGTCGCTATGAATATTTATGTAGCGACTCTTCAATCTAACAGCAGAGTCATTTAAAATATCACTTTATTTATTAATAATTTACCATTAATATATAGTATAATATTTGATAATTTACATTTAATCAGCTGTAATCTTATACTCACACAAAGCAGTTTGACTGTATCAAAGCACTGTAATTAACCAGGTTCTGGTGGTTCTCTCCCCTGAACTCTTCATTACTTTATGGGTACTAAATATATGCACAGCATATGGGTTAGTCGACAATCTAACCCTCGTCTCCCCTACAAGATGGGTGCCATTGGTGTTTATAAATTACAAGTCATGATTATAATTAATTTTCTTAATAAATAATAATTATCCAATAATCAGATAAAAATAGGATTGAAGAATCTAACGAATATCAATCATCTCGGAAAAGCAAAGTTGTACGATTTTATTTTCGACGATGCGATTACTTTTTCATGCAATTTTCGTTTAATGCGAACTCTGGTAATTTGTTATCCCCTGGCGACATGTAGTACGCTCACGTTCACGTACGCAGGTTGACAACTCACGCACATCCACCAACGTCCGCACACCGACCCAAGACAGCCTCCACCACCAGACACCAACATCCTTAACAGCACCGACGCACAAAGTTTAATTAACCAACTCCGCCTCGCTAATTGCAAGCCAGTCCCAAGCCTGGATAAAGGAGGAGGGACAGTAAAAAGGATCAAATTTTTATCCACGACAGGAAGTACTTATGCGATTCCTACATGCAGCCAATTCAGTCTTAAAACACTTAGTGTAAAGGACTATAAACTATCATAAAAAAGAAGTTTAATTAACCCACAAACACATCCCCTCTCAGCTTCAGCTACACTCCAATCATCTACCCTACTACTTCCTACGACACATGATCATGGCTCAGCCGGTCGCCGAGCATGGCTCAGCTTTTCAGTATTAATTACAGACGGATGGTAAGATGGTAAGTAAGTCTTCTGATACTGAAGGTCCAGGGAATACAATATTAACGCTCCTTGCTAATGACAGCTGCTGTGGTTATGGTTGGTGACCATGAAAGCAGACGCAACGACTTCGCCGGGCTCCGGACTTTACGTTCGCACGGTTCCGGACTTTACGCTCTCGTCCGGACGGACTAACGGATAAAATACATTTAGCGGGTTGTTTTTATTGCAGTAGGTCGGTCGCATTCGAGCGTAAGATGCCAGGTTTTACGGTTATTGTGGCGTAATAGTGGCAGTGCATTTGTGCTTTTGTGAATATTACTGAATATCACAGGAGAGCAAGTCTGTTCTCAGTGGTTGTATTTATTGCGCTAATTTCGATGCAAAATATTGGTAAAACCTTATAATGCTAATAAATCACAATTTAAAATTTTCAAAAGATTATTTAAAATTAAAATGATTTATGAAACACCGGCGTTCAGTATTTAAAACCAGAATTCATGGGTGGTAAAAAAACGTCTCTTATGAGGAATTCTGCGTAAAGAAGCCAAAGAAGGAAAAGATTATCAAGTTTACTTTTAACTTAAAAACGAGTTGAATAAGATGGCGGAAAAGTTGTTAAAGGATGTAGCTGAACTTGCTATGACATGTGTAAATTATAGGTATATCTAATATCTAATTATAGATAAATTTACACATTCATTTTTTACAATTCACACATCCATTCTTTACAATTCACACATTTATTCTTTACAATTCACACATCCATTCTTTACCATTTACACATCCATTTTTTACAATTCACAGATCCTTTCTTTATCTTTTACACATCCATTTTTTCACAATTTACACATTCATTGTTTACACTTCACACTTCTATTCTTTACAATTTACATTCCCTATTTACAACATACATTCATTATTTACCATTTACATTCCCTATTTACAACACACATCCATTATTTACAATTATAGAAGTGTGAAGTGTAAAGAATGAATGTGTGAATTGTGAAAAAATTGATGTGTAAAAGGTAAAGAATGGATGTGTGAATTTTAAAAAATAGATGTGTAAATTGGTAAAGAATGGATGTGAAAAAATAAATCACACAATTTGTGATTAATTATAAAAACAATAAAAATAGTAATTGTTTAATTAATTAATTTATAATTACCGAGAATTTCATTTGGCCTCGACGATGAATGATGGCAACGTCAATACAGCAACTGAGGGCGGAGCGTCAGGTCAGGAAGGAAACAGCTGACGGGTGTCAAATGTCATCTTTGAAGAGAAAAAAAATCTTCTTTTCTTCTACTTTTTCTTCTTTTCTTTTTTCCTCTCCTTAAAATTAAACTATAAAATCAAAACTTCTTTCTCGTTTTCCGTTTCTTGCGGTAAAACACCGAGCCGGAAAAGATAAGGGAGGGAAAAATAAAAGAGTGGCCAGGATGGAAAGAGAGTAAAGGAAGGACGGAGAAAGAGAAGAAAAAGAAACGGACAATGTCTTCCATTTTTGAATTAGGTTCGAAGCTCTTGTGGTTCGAGGTATTTCTACTTTCCCTATCGCGTTTTCTCACCCTCCTATGAATAGATTCCGTGTCTAACAGTGAGTGAAAATAACTGATGGTGCTGCTGCTGCTGATGATGATGATGATGATGATGATGATGATGATGATGATGATGATGATGATGATGATGATGATGATGATGATGATGATGATGATGATGATGATGATGATGATGATGATGATGATGACAACGACGACGATGAGTAGGTGACGATGATGATGATGATGATGATAAAGTTTGTTATTAGTATGCTAGCATGCTACTAAGAAGAATATAAACGAATATTGACAGCAACACTTGCATTTCTTGTGACCAACCAGAATTCCTTGTGAGCACCCTGCATTTCCGTTTCTCTCTTTTTTCCAATCAAAATTTTTAAGTAAGGCTGTGCACCCTTATGATGACTGGCTATTCATCTGATCACAATGCATCACGAAACGTACATTTGAAAACAGGACACTTTGTCTCCAATACTCACCACCCACCCAACTACCCAGTAAAATCATGCTACCACCTATTCAAATAATACACCAGAACAAATAATTCTACCAACTCACTTCATCCATCCGTTCGTCCATCCGTCCGTCCGTCCATCCGTCCATCCATCCATCCGTCCATCCATCCATCCACTCACCAATCGATCGATTGATTGATTATCCATCCAGACTGACTGACTGATTGATTGATTGGTTTTTGAATGATTGAGCACTAAACAACCATTCTTTTTCTGCACTTGCAATCTTTTCTTTATATTTCCAATTTCAGCCGACTCATGGTCAGACTTGGAAAATCGCTGGGAGGAGGGGTGGGAGGAGGGGTGGGAGGAGGGGTGGGAGGAGGGGTGGGAGCTATAACGGCTCCACAGTCCCACGATGTTTACGTCTCAATTTCGAATTTCATTTATTTGTTCATACAAATAGTTGTATTTATTTTAACTCGATGTTGTTTACAATCCAATTTCGTAGGAGAAATTTTTTTTTTTCTGGAAAGTTTTTCACTTGGTCGAGAGAAGCTGAAAAAAAAATGTCGAGTTGTTTGTTTTGCTTGGAAAAGTTAAAGAAAATTTTAAAAAGTTAAAAAAAACTATTTTTGCTTTGATTAATTGCAAGCAATTAATTTAAATAGTTTTTTTACTTCTTCGCCTTTTCATAATTTTCTTGTTTATTTGAATAAAATATGAAAATTTTCTAAAAAGAAAACTTAAGGAGTTTTTCAGTTGTTTTTACAATTAATTTTTCATATTTTAAAAGCTTTGAAAATACTTTTCCGAAAACAAACTTAAATAGAATTTCATAACAAACCCAAAAAATCAATTTTGTAGCGCCAACATTAAACATTTCGTATCTTTTCACTTATGATGATGATGATAATGATGATGATGATGATGATGATGATGATGATGATGATGATGATGATGATGCGACTTGAACGATCTCATCTTTCAACGTACCACTCGTAGGAAGGTAAAGAAGGTTACGGGAGTAAAAAGAAAGAGACGTCACGTGTCCTTAACCGCTTGTCTGCTCAGAGTCAAAATAATTTTCTACAAAATCGAAGAGAAAAACGGCAATTTATAACTTCGGATTAGAACGTCATTTTGTGGTCAACAGAGGACAACCTGAAATGGAAACAAAAAAGAGAGAAAATCGTACAAGAGAAGAATTAAAACTAAACAACAGATAGAACCTGATGAAAAGTAAAGCTTAAAAAACTATGTTCACAAAAAAAAACGAAATTTCAAATAATTTAATTTTAATTTAAAAAAAAATTAAAAAAAAATCGTTGAAATATAAATCACTCCGACATGTCAACTCTCAATTTTTATTTTTCTTCTCAGTTTTAAGCATTCTCTATTAATATTTCTTCAAAACATTTAACGTGATTTATTATAATGAGCGCACTGTCAACTGGCGTGGCATCTCTTCAAAGGAGAGAAAAGGTCATTTATAAACATCCACAAAGCCGTAAGCGTATTTCAATAGCCATTATTGTTACTGGAGGGGGGGAAACATCATCTTTACCATCACCTCAAAAACCAAATAACTTCGATCGCCATTAATATTTTTATTCAAACAATTAAAAAGATTGGAAAAGTTTTTACAAATCACCATGGAAACGCGTGACCAGGGATGGGTGAGCGACCTTAGACTTTTTAATTTTAAATTTGAAAAACCTAATTGAAAAAAAAGATGAAAACACGACAATATGAACAAGAATGTGACAATAAAAATTTTGTTATTAAAGAATTAAATAAAAAACGTTTATTTGACTGTTTTTTTTAATTTTAATTGTCCATAATTATTCTTAGTAAAATAATTTTATAAATATTTTTTTCAACATTACCAAGAGATGAGATATAATTAAAAAAAACATTAAACGCATAGGTTTTTTTGTAACTCACTGTTTCATTGCATATTATAGCAGTCGACTTTATCGTACATATTTATTTGATGATAATAATAATAATTATATTAATAATAAATAATAATAGTATTATTATTATTATTATTCATCATCATCGCCATTATTATTGTCGTCACCACCACCAGCATCACCATCACGACCACTACTAACACCATAATGTAATGTAATGGAATAAAAAAAACGCCAATTTATATAGCGCCGTAGATAAGAAATGTTATTGAATGGCGCTTTACAGAGTTAAACGACAAAAGAAAATGGAAATAGGTGGGTTTTTTAAAATTATTCATCATAATCATAATCATCACCGCCGCCACCACCACCATCATCATCACTTCTCAATTTTTTTTCTTCATTTTTTCTGTCTATTTCAAGGTTCTTTAAATAACTTTAAATTTCACAGTTTTCTTTCTTTGTTATCCAACTCAGGCATTCGTCCAACCATTTTCAGTTCACATCACCTACCATCCATCAATCAATAAGTCTATTTTATCCCTCCAGTCTCTCCATCCATGTATCCGTCCATCCGTAATTCCGTTCGTCCATCAGTCCATCGGTTCATTCGTCCATCCATTTATTCAAAAAAATAAAAAAAAATAAAACAGTTAATAGACGATGAATTGTGTGACCAAACTTTCACAAAAACGTATTCATCAGTTTATTTTTAGCAAATCTTTTTTTCTTCCTCCATTCATCAATCCAATGTTTTTCTTCCCTCTATGTTTTTCTCAAAAAATTTTCAACCTCGGAGAATGAAAAAGGTGGTTACAATAAAATCAATGAGGTAGTCATGGTGATGATAACGACGAGGACAACAATAGTTCCAAAGATGATGATGATGATGATGATGGTGATAGAGATGGTGACGGTGATGAAGTTGATGATGATGGTGATGATGATGATGATGGTAATGGTGATGGTGATGGTGATGATGGTGATGGTGATGGTGATGTTGATGATGTTGATGATGATTATGATGGTGATAGTGATGATGATGATAATAATAATAATGATGATGATGATGATGATGATGATGAGGATGTAGCTGTAATGATAATAATGGTTGTTCTAGGGACAAAGGTGATGATGGTTGTGGTTGTGATGATCATAAATCGTGCTATTACGATAAGTGATGATAATGATACAAATAGATATGATTAAAGTAATCTAACTTTATTTAAAAAAATGAATGAATTGCTCAGATATCTATTTAAACTTTTATTTCTTTCTGAAATGGAATTTGCTGATAAAATATTAATTAATTTTTAATTTAAAAACACATCTCGTAATATTTCTGTTTATTAAATTTCTCTAACTCAGTCTTGAATAGAAAATACATCAGTTCGCAAACCAATACGCTGGAAATATTACAGCCCTTCAGCCTTGCAGTGCCCCTAGTATATCTCTACCGAACCCCCTCCTCCCACCCCCAAAGCAAAAATTTCCCATCGCGTGACCCTCCACTTGTTGTCTCATCAATCGTCATTATCATCATCCATCTCTCCTTCTCTTACGCTAGCCTGCATTTACTTATGGTCAAACAGTCAATTGGTAATCAGGGATGAGATTCATCTCGTAGTAGCGATTACAGCCAAATCCGGCTAGACGTCTCTGAACTCTGACCTTGGAAGCCGTAAAGTAGAAGCTGGAAAATATGAGTACATGCTGGATCTAATAATAATAATAATAATAATAATAATAATAATAATAATAATAATAATAATAATAATAATAATAATAATAATAATAATAATAATAATAATAATAATAATAATAATAATAATAATAATAATAATAATAATAATAATAATAATAATAATAATAATAATAATAATAATAATAATAATAATAATAATAATAATAATAATAATAATAATAATAATAATAATAATAATAATAATAATAATAATAATAATGATAATGATAATGATAATGATAATGATAATGATAATGATAATGATAATGATAATGATAATGATAATAATAATAATAATAATAATAATAATAATAATAATAATAATAATAATAATAATAATAATAATAATAATAATAATACTAATGATAATGATAATGATAATGATAATGATAATGATAATGATAATGATAATGATAATGATAATGATAATGATAATGATAATGATAATGATAATGATAATGATAATAATAATAATAATAATAATAATAATAATAATAATAATAATAATAATAATAATAATAATAATAATAATAATAATAATAATAATAATAATAATAATAATAATATTAATCTATCGTTAAAAAAAACCACGAATACTTCATATAAAGCTAACATGTTGAATGCGTACAGATTTTTTTTTGGTACTTTTAACTAAAATTATTGAGTGAATCAGTCAGTGTTAAACAAACTTTTTCTTGTGCGGGGTTGTATCCATCCCTTTCCCCGTCCCCATGAGACATCTTGTAGCAACGCATTCAATCCCCCACCCTTCACTACGGCTCAATATGCTCGACCCCCTCATTTGCACCCGATGGACTACTCAGGGTTCTCGGCATTGAAAATTTAAAGCAGAACACGTTTAATATACGGCCTATTTTGCATTTTTTTAAATTTCAACCAAAGAACTTTTAATAATAAGCAATAATTATTAATTTTTGTATTGTCTTCTCCTTCTGTTGCATCGGTGTTGATAGTGATGATGGAAAAACTTTCAAAACAAGAGCACTTTCCAGTTTTTACTTTAACGATGTTAAAAAGTTGACGTCCTTAATTAAAGTTCGAATGTAATATCTTTATTGATGTTCCGTTTTCATCTCCTATGATGGCCTAGCTGAATTACATGGCAGCACATCTGATGATTTAACTGACGACTTAACTGCCAGTTTATCCGACATTTTAGCTTAGACCGAACGCAAAACAAGATAAGTAACTATCCCCATCAATACAAGCATCATTCCACCGTGGCTTTCAGACATACATGACATCGGATTATCATCTGAATCAACCTGCTTTGGAATAAGCAACGTTTTCGAATCCTGGTGCATTCCGTTTTTGGCCTCGCACGAGTACTCGCCACTGTCGGCATCGTTAAATGGAGTTTTGTAGTACATGCCGGAAAACTTTTCTAAGTTGTTTGTGTTTTTGCGCTCAACTCGAGTTTTGTTGGGTAAGACGATGGTAACGTCAGCTGGTGGATTGGCTGTAACGTCACAACTTACCAAGAGCACTCCAATCGGCTTGATCTTATAGTGGAATATGGTGATCTGAACTGATTTTTGTCCATCTGTAAAAGGAGTCTTGTTCGCATCTCCCTGAAGCAGAAATAAAACGGGTTGATTTGAACGACTGTAAGCTAAAACAAAACCGCTAAAGTGAAGTTTGAAAGAAAATAAAAACTTTAAAGACATAAAACCGGTGTTGTACGAGTATGACGAACCAACCATCGTAGCTCCCTCAAGCTGAGGTTGAGTGTCTCGCGTGGTTAACTAACTCCTTTCAATAACCTGGAAAAAAAAAAAAATAATAAAAAATAAAGAAACTACCTTTGACGTTGTGGTAGTTGAAGTAGAATGGCCTTGTTTTGTTGAAACTTTGCTGTTTCCATCTGTGGTTTCATGGCCACGATCACCTGGACGTATTTTAGTATTATCATCTGGTTTCTCTCCCCCACGATCATCTGGTTTGTCTTTGCCACGATCACCTGGTTTGTCTTTGCCACGATCACCTGGTTTGTTTTTGCCACGATCACCTGGTTTGTTTTTGTCGTCACCGTCGTTTTCGGAATCTGATTTAGTAAATGAACCGTTTAACAATTCATTAGTTGTTACTCTCGATCCGGCTAGTATATCGCCGTAATTCGTAATTTATACCTGAATCAGGACAAGCCGCAACGGTATTAGTTATTCTCAGTCGAGGATACTTGGTTTTATCAAAAAACCAGGGAATGGGTGTGCAGTTCAGCGGGTTGTGGCTAAGATCCAGTGAATCAAGTTTAGAGAGTAATTCTGCAAAGCTTTCTGGTAAAGTGCGAAGTTGGTTTTTTTTCAGATCCATTACTGTCAGTTCACTGAATTCCTTAAAAGTCGCGTTTGAAAAACTTTCGATGCCGCAAGAAGCAAGAGTCAACGACCGCAGACTATTTTGGAATCCGTTAAACTGCGAGAAGTCCCACTCATCTTGTATCACACCCTCGATGACCAGTGTTCTCACGTCGGGAAGTGTTTTCATAAAACCAATCGAGCTGACTGCATTTTTGAGCTCAACATCCTGGAGATTCATACCAAACTGAAAATAAAACTGGAGCACTTATACAAGCTGGAAAAAAATAATGCACGCACAATTGAAAACTGAATTTTTAAAAAATACAAAAACCCGAAACCCAACAGCATTAAATTGTGTAAGAAATTCACACGACTAAACATTCCTCGCTTATGATAGCTATCGAACCCGGGATGTCGTGAGGCTTAGGCTTAGGCGTTAAGCGTTTCGTTAAATTTTTGTTTTTAAAAATAAAATATTGCAATTTATTTAGAACCTACAATTTTTTTAAATCTCAAATATTTATAGAAAAAAGCAAACCATGTCTGTCGAAGGCTCGGGGAAAGCAATCTTCGGTTCGATATCCGACAAGACAATCGCTTCCAATTCATCAGGATGTGTATAAAAATCAGAATGCAAAAACTTCGCTGAATTTTCTACTCTAAGTTTTCTAACTTTTGAAGAATTGAACAGATCTCCAGACTGGGTTTTGAACGTGATATGATTGAGTTCGACATCGTCTAACGCAGACGACTTGAAAAGCCCGGCCACTGAATCCTTGATGGTGACGAATTTAAACAAAACAGATGTTATGGTCATGCCTCCGAAAGCAGATCTGGGAAGTTTTTCTATGGTAGTTGTAGTAACTTTCAGCTCATTTAGTCTATTGCCTTTGAAATAAGGCGTTTCTTCTCCTAAGCTATTAAACGTGCAGCCATCGAACTCGAGTTTCCTGATTTTTCCTGCGGACGAAAGACCTAACTGGAGCAGGTCATCGTGGTTCAAAATCATTCCCGAGACCATCAAAGTGGCCCCCGTTGGCCACGTGAAATTTTCCGAAGGAAAGGGGAGCTCAGTGCAGGTGACAGTTTTACCTTTGACCGAACATTGGTCTGAGGACGTGCGTTCCAACAAGCAGCAGATCAAGAGAGCTGTTAATTTGGGAAACATGAAGGCTGGAGATCGACTGGAAGGATAGAAAGTTATCCAGTTAGTTAAATCATTTGATTAGCGCCATTCGATGTAAATAATGCCTTGATATTCGATTTGCCGAGTTGTTTATTGGCCCAGAGTTTGACGTCATCACATCTATGATGTCATAATAAAATGTAGAGGATCAAATCAGAAAAAAAACCAGAAGAATAAAAAAGTGATTAAATTGATTGCTTTTTTTTAAATAAAAATATTAAAACATCAATGTTCGTTTATACCATCAGTCGTGTCGCAATCATAATCATTATAATAATTAGAGATTACCAAAACTCGTCTCGGCTACTCGGACTCGGCCGATTTGGCGGTACTCGGCAAAACCTCGAACTAAGATGTCATATTATAATATATATATATCTATATATCTATATAACTAATCAGAAAAAAAACAGAAAACATAAAAAATTTATTAAATTTATTGTTTTTTAAAAATAAAAATATTAAAACATCAATGATCGTTTCGATCATCGGTCAAGTCGCAATCATCATTGTCATAATTGTTTTATTTAAATTTTATCGACATAAAAAAAAATATTTCCCAGAAACTAAAGACAAACGAAAAATGACTACAGCGTCATTTGATCCAAAAAAGCAAACAGAGAAATTCATTAAGTGATGTCAAAAGGTAGGCCCAAAAGGATTTACTTCAAGTGCTGTAATAGAAATGATTTGTAGTACAATTTTGTACGGAGATTTAAATGACGACAGCGAAACAGAAATTGCATCGCTTCACAGGTATGGCCTAATCTTGTCATTGAAGTTGTATCAATGTACTCGATCCTGAATCGCCCTAAGCGACCATCATTCGTCTCAAGTTTCTGTTACAAAGTCCAGGTGTACATCGTCCAGGTAAGAACGTCGCACTTACCTGCCAGACGACCTACAGTTGCTCTCGTCAAGGGTACGTAGTGCACTTTTTTCACCGATAGATAGTAAGGTTATGTTTGATCTTTATTGATACCAGCTTTGTTTCTAAAGTGGTTAACTTGCCAAGCAATCCGCGAAGTTTAGATAATTTAATTCATTTCTTGGATATTTTTTTGAAAAATGTCAAAAATAACAAATAAACACGAATCGAAATGAAATCTCTATTCTTTAATAGTTTTTTTCCATTCTAATTTTTTATCCCATTCTTCATTCATATCACCATTCTTCTCACCCTAGCTCCACCCCACCTTACTTATCACCTTACCTCCCTATCCACTACCCACCCACCCTTCATCATATTACCTCACCCTTGCAGAAAAGTTTTTAATAATAATTGTGTTATTTCTTAAACTTACAATCCCACAAGGTTATGAAAAATATCAAATTTTATTTTCCATTAAGTTTTTTGTTTTTCGCAATAAAGTAAAGTTATTGGAAAATAAGTTTAAAATAGAATTACTCAAAAACAGTTTGATCAAAATTAGTTTTTCAAAGAAAATAAATAATTTGTTTGAATAAATAATTAATCAAAAATCAATGTTTTTATCATTTTTAAAATCTTACATACATCTACGGGCAAAAAGAGAAATGGAGAACCAATTAGTTTATGACTTGAAGAAATTAATTTAAATATAAATAGAAACAAATACTCGAAAAATTGAAATATAATTTCTATTATTAGATTTGTAATATTTATTTTTGGAATGTCGATTTTGAATTCTTCGGTAAATCGTTCTCCGTCTCCTTCAAATTATACAATTCTTTCCATCCACCTGATCGTTTAAACAAGAGTAACTACTACTAACAAACAAAATTTTCTGTCTTATATAAAATTAAATTTAAATTAATGCTAATGTACAACGTGAAGAAAATTTAAAAATCAAGGTATTAGCAGAAACGAACGCAAGCATTCACTGTTACTGACTGTTAATATCAACTGTGAATCCAGTTTTTCTTTTTTTTTCTTTTTTTCATCTTCCCCCATCTCCCTGTTCTCTCCTGTATTCTTGTTTTAACTAATTATTATTAATTAAATGGAACTTTCGGTGATTCTTTATAATAAAGACTGTTGTCATCCTCGCACGAGACCCAATTGAATAAATAACGATCTTGTTTGTTCCACCATTCTTTTCTTTCATTTCATTTCCTGCCTCTCGACGTTACTCTCTCTTTCTCTCTCTCTCTCTCTCTCTCTCTCTCTCTCTCTCTCTCTCTCTCTCTCTCTCTCTCTCTCTCTCTCTCTCTTTCTCTTTTTTTTCTCTCTCTCTCTTTGAATCCGTTTCTCGTTCCAGTAAAATATGTGGATTAACGAGATGCTTTGCAGCTGTCGCAGCAGGAAATTTGAAAGAAAAAAAAAGCATAATCATCGATGAAGTCGTTGGAACCAACGGTTCAGGGATGACCAGTTTGTCTGTGTGTGTGTGTGTGTTTGTGTGTGTGTGTGTGTGTTTGTGTGTGTCTGTGTTTGTATGTGTGTGTGTGTGCCAGTGATTGAGTGTTGAGTTTAATGATTATGTTTGGATGAATAAATAAAGGCGCTCATGTCTAATGTCCGTGAAAGAATAATTCTGTTTAGAAACCAACTATGACCGGTCCTCCACCAGACGGCACCACATTTTGGGGGGGCCCCCGGATCCCTCCTTCCCTAGATTGTCCTGGTTACCTTTATTGGAACACCGGTCTAAAGAGTGCGCTAAAACATGGATATTTGAAAGAAATCTTCACTATAATATAACGGGATGCTACTACATTGCATGCTTTACAACTTTTAAATTTGAAATACTAAGTCTATCGGAATTGCTGATAGATGTCCAACGAAATAAAATAAAACGTTTATTAGCAAACGTTTTAAATATCAATTAAAAATAGTTTCTGTAATTTTAATTCTCAGTTAATATGGCGAGAATTGGCGCTTCTTGTATTATGGCGCGAATTGGCGCTTCCATGATTATGGCACTGTTTTCGTAAACCGTATATGTACGCATTCACCAAAGGCCACAAACACGTCATGAACAGTCCTTGGATGAATAGTCCTTGATGAATAGTCCCTTGATGAATAGTCTTTGATGAACAGTCCTTTGATGAATCGTCCTTTGATGAACAGTCCTAGAATCGGCGCTTCTTGTATTATAGCGTAGATTGGAGCCTTCTGGATTATGGCGCTTCGGTTTAGGACCTGGATGAGTGGAAAAGTTTTCGTGCATAGGTCAATGCTTATGTGCAGTGCATGAATAAAAGAACTTGTGCATAAATATATGTTTATGTGCATAAATTTTTTCTTAAGTTCATGAAAAAATTCTTTGTTCATAAACGAATGCTTACGTTCGTGAGTAAATATTTAAGCGCATAAATGAATGCATAGGTGCATGAATGAAAACTCATGTGCATGAATGAAAACTCATGTGCATGAATGAAAACTCATGTGCATGAATGAAAACTCATGTGCATGAATGAAAACTCATGTGCATGAATGAAAACTCATGTGCATGAATGAAAACTCATGTGCATGAATGAAAACTCATGTGCATGAATGAAAACTCATGTGCATGAATGAAAACTCATGTGCATGAATGAAAACTCATGTGCATGAATGAAAACTCATGTGCATGAATGAAAACTCATGTGCATGAATGAAAACTCATGTGCATGAATGAAAACTCATGTGCATGAATGAAAACTCATGTGCATGAATGAAAACTCATGTGCATGAATGAAAACTCATGTGCATGAATGAAAACTCATGTGCATGAATGAAAACTCATGTGCATGAATGAAAACTCATGTGCATGAATGAATGCATAGATGCATGAGTGAATTTGTGTGTCCATGAATAATGAATTAATGAACAAACGAGTGTGTGCTTTCAAGAGACTTTTTGCAGGTACCTGTTGCACGTACGTGTACATATTTGTATGTCTACAAGTACAGGCAGACCGTCATGTGTGTGTGTGTGTTTGTGTGTGGTTCCGTGCGTTTATTTGTCTGTGTGCGTGAAGTGCAAGCTGGCGACATGTGACCACACTGTCGTTCCAGCTGGCGACCAATCGACTTCGTCGTCACTGCACGTGAAAGTAATCTGGAAACGCTACCATCCGAGTGGATGTGTGAGAGATTGGAAAACCAATGAAATTATTTTAATCGAAAAAATCGACGGAAAAAAATCAAAGAGCCAAAAAAAATGTCTTGGATTTGTTTTAAATTTTTTTCCACTTTCAAATAAAAGAAATGTTGGGGGAAAAAAGAGTGTGGTGGGCCTGGTGGGACTGAGACTAAAAACCTGGCGGCCATTAGAGAACGAGAGAAAATGCTTTTAATCAGACAGCAATTTGTCAGTTGAAGCAGGTTGGAGTTATTTTTTATTTCCATCCTCTTCTTCTTCTTCTTCTTCTTGGATGAGTTTATAGAATTTCTTTTCTCCATCTTTTGGAAGCGCGAGCGGACGAGTTTGCGTTGACTCGGGAGAATAGAGAATATGGTGCATCCGTAGGTCTATATTTATCCTTGTGTTGGCTGGATACGATGCTGATGGTGATGATGATGTTGTTGATGATGATGATGATGATGATGACGATGATGATGTTGTTGATGATGATGATGATGATGATGACGATGATGATGATGATGATGATGATGATGATGATGACGATGATGATGTTGTTGATGATGATGATGATGATGATGACGATGATGATGATGATGATGATGATGATGATGATGATGATGACGATGATGATGTTGTTGATGATGATGATGATGATGATGATGACGATGATGATGATGATGATGATGATGATGATGATGATGATGATGATGATGATGATGATGATGATTATGATTATGATGATGTTGTTGTTGTTTATGGTGATGATGATTATGATGACGATGATGACGATAATGATGATGATGACAAAGATGACGACGACGATGACGATGACGGTGGTGGTGGCGATGGTGACAGTGATGATTGCGAGGAAGATAGTTGGGATGATGATGATGATGGTGATTAGGATAAAAAGACAGTATTGATCTTCAAGATCCTTTCCATCTATATTTTTAATTTGTTCTTATATATATATATATATATATATATATATATATATATATATATATATATATATATAAAACTCACCCTCTTTACTTTGGAACCCTCTAATGAGCCACCAAACAGCCCCGTCGAACCCTCATAATTTCTATTTTTACAACGAAATTTATTGATTTTAAAATATTTTTCACTTTTGACATAACACAGTTTGAAATTGAATTGTATTGTATAATTGTATTTTTCAAAATTTTTCCAACTTCAATAGCAACAGATTTAAAGACGGATCAACACAACACACAGCTGTTCTCATTTGAGACGCTAGAATAAAAATTTTTTAGCACCACTTTCACTTTCACTTTTGAACAAACATTTCCTCTCACTGATGAAGTAAAATAACAAACTTTATTCATTTAAGCAGATTTTATTATCTTTTATTACCTGTTTATGGCAATAATAATGATGATGGTAATGATGATAATCACAATAATCATAATAATACTTTGATAATAGTGTTTTAAGTTTCCAATCAATCAAAACCGTTTTAATTACCATTGATAATAATAATTATATTAAAATATTTTTGTTTTTGTTGTTGTAAACCACGTGATCTTTAGCAAGATAGAAATTCTCATACTTTGTCACGTACAGTACACAATACGCAGGTTCACACACACACACACACTCTTACGCACAATTGTATTATTTACGGAGAGGACACGCACAAAAACTTACTATTTCACACACACACGCACACATCCACTTCCACAGACAACAAACAGTACGTGTTCTACAATTCTTGATATCTTTCCTCTCTCTCTCCAGGGTATCCGCCGCTTCAACATTCGCGTTTCTGCTGCCGCTGAGGACCAGCAGCAGCGACGGCTGACGACGCAACCGCTTCAGCCTTCCGCCGCACGACGAGCGACCAGAACGTCGTGCGAAACTGTCGACTCGTGGCGCAGTAGAGAACGAAATTCACGGCGTTGTTGACCAGGGCGACGATGTCCATGACGTCCCCCAGCGGGGTGTAGTAGAGCCGGTAGTAGTCTGGGTTGAGACCGCACACGAGCGCCAGCATTCCCTGTGGAAGTTCAGTGACTAGGA
>OZ022247.1:23750808-23768308 GCA_963978895.1 Erpobdella octoculata | reverse complement strand
TTATCATCGTTATCATCGTCATCATCGTCATCACTGGCGTCGGCATCGTCATCATCATTGCCACAGTCGATATTCGATTCTACAAAAGTCAACCATTTGAATCCGGTCACTGGCATAAACTTATATAGCCATGATAGCTCCTTCCGATAAGCTGTACTTTGTGATAATATCATTAGCTCATTGATTTACCATTGCAGGAGTTTGGTACACAGACGAAATCTTCTGTGAAGTCACTTTCAGTATCATCATCATCATCATCATCATCATCATCATCATCATCATCATCATCATCATCATCATCATCATCATCATCATCATCATCATCATCATCATCATCATCATCATCGTCGGCGTTATCATCATCATTATCATCAACAGCACCTCTCCCTACATCATCATCATCATCATCATCAAAGCCACCACCATCATCGTTATCATCACCACCACACACTATACGAGTCGGACATCATTTCCACCAATGAAGATATTCTTTCGTACAGGTTGCCATAGAAACTAGCACGCCTGAAAGATAATGGTCATCGCTATGGAGCCAAACGGGTCAAGCGGAACCCTTTTGGTCGATTATGGTCAAGATATGACCCCATTAAAAGTAAATAAATAAATAACTTAATTTAAATAAAAAAGAACTTAATGGTCGTTTGATGGACATATTTGTTCAAAAGGTTGTCAACTTTAAGCGAAGTTAAAATAAGTTGAAAAACTGGAAAAAGTTTTTTGTTTGCGTGTTTATTAGCTTGTTAAATGATTTGTTTGTTTTAAAAAAAATCTAAAAATTCAAAGAATTTGCAAAACTATTTTTCTGGTTTCTCTCTGCTTAAATGCGTGCTTAATTATTTTTTTGTTTATTCAACAGGTTATTATTGTATTGAATGTTTGTTTATTTAATAACATGTTATTGTATTGAATGTTTGTTTATTAAACAAATTATTATTGTATTAAATGTTTGTTTATTAAACAAATTATTATTGTATTAAATGTTTGTTTATTAAACAAATTATTATTGTATTAAATGTTTGTTTATTCAACAAATTATTATTGTATTAAATGTTTGTTTATTTAACAAATTATTATTGTATTGAATGTTTGTTTATTCAACAGGTTATTTTTGCATCAATTATTTGTTTTTATTTGTTTTCTTGTTTCGACTTCCGGAATGATCAAAAGACACAAAAACAACTGATCAGCTTCCTTCTCTACACGCGCACACGAACGCACGCACATTCGCACGAAAGAACAACAAACAACCGTGTTCATATCTAAAGATGCTCAAATGATGATGTAATGAACTATGAAAGAGACGGAAAAAGAGAGAGAAGTGAACAGAGAGAAAAGGGAAGAAAGAGAAAGGAAGAGAGAGAGAAATAAAAAGAGAGAGAAAGAGAGAAAAAGAGGGAGAAGAAGAAAAGGGAGAGGGAGGAAAAGGAAGAAAGATACAGAGAAAGAGAAAGAAACGAAAAAAAAGAAAAAGAGAAAAAAACAAGAAGAGAGAAAGAGGAAAATGTGGAAAAGATATGTGGAGGTGGAAAATAAAAAGAAACAGGCCATACTTTTTTATATAATTTCCTTGGAATCAATTTTTTTCTATAATGAAGATAATAAATCAATTTTCTTCAAGGAAAAGCTCCGATTGTGAACCAGCATAAACTAATTGGAAAAAATAGATTTCGCTTTTTAAAAATTCGGCATGGAGACATGGTTACAACATTCAATTTTTTTTTATAAATCTTGTTCATTTCAGCGTCATCGTCGTCATCGTCCTCATCATAAGCATATTAATAAGTAATACTAATGACCATCATCATCGTCATCGTCATCGTCATCGTCAACGTCATCGTCAACGTCATCGTCATCATCATCGTCATCGTCATCGTCATCGTCATCGTCATCGTCATCGTCATCGTCATCGTCATCGTCATCATCATCATCATCATCATCATCATCATCATCATCATCATCATCATCACCATCAATCAATCAATCAACATCCTAGTTACCATGGTTATAGTAATTTTAATTAATTAAATTGAGTACATTGTCACTTAATCTTTTGTGTCTTCCTCTATTTGTGCCTTTCTTACTGTTTCTCTCTCTCTCCCTCTCCCTCTCTCTCTCTCTCTCTCTCTCTCTCTCTCTCTCTCTCCCTCTCTCTCTCTCTCGTTTTTTTTGCGTGACTGTACGTAATGCAAGTTTACGAGTATGTGTGTGAGAATCATCATTTATGTTGGCTTGTATTTTCTTATTTTCTAAATTATATATATATATAAATATATATATATATATATAATATTTATAAAGATATATAAATATTATATCTAATGAATATTAAATATTAAAGTTTCATTAGTATTCACGAAGAGTCGCACTAAAGCGATAACGACACTTTTCTGTTGACCTTCAAACGACCTTGGTGATAAATGGTCTGAATGGAATGCACGTTCTAATCCATTTTCTTCATTCCCGAAGACGTTTCCGCAGCTTTTATTTTCCATTGAAAATAATTTATTTGTTTCTCTTCTTTTCCATACCTGTCTGTATCTCTCTTCATCTGTTCCTCTATATCTTTCTTCATCTGTTTCTCTATATCTCTATTCATCTGTTTCTCTATATCTTTCTTCATCTGTTCCTCTATATCTCTCTTCTTTTGTTTCTTTATGTCTATTTTTTTCTTTGTCACTTTTTTTTTATTTATTTTGTTTTTATTATTATTTTTTTCTTTCACTCAAGTGCTTCAATGTTTGTACTCATCTTGTGACAATCTGTGACACTTATCTTTATTGTCACATTTCTTTCCAGCATAAATCTCCATTATCCATAGCAGCTCTCCTATCATTATTATTATCATCATCATCATAATCATCATCATCATCATAATCATAATCATAATCATAATCATACAAATAATAATAATAATCACCATCAACGTCATAATCATAATCATACAAATAATAGTTATCATCATCATCATCAACATCATCCTCATCATCACCACCACCACCACCACCATCACCTTCACCATCACCATCATCATCATCACCATCATCATCACCACCACCACAACCACCAATACAAACTTTATAATTTATTCTTCCTCCACCTTGTCACGTGGTCTCAGCATTAATCGAAACTTCTTCCGCCTCTCCATTGTTATTGTTGTCAACTCAAACTTGTACTGATAAGCTGTGACCGTTTCTTCCTCTCATCCTTTGTTTCCACGTCTGTGAGGTTATCACTTAGCGGATTAGCTCCTTTTGTTTATAACTTCACGTACTTATGTACTGTGTGTGTGTGTGCAGTGGCGTAGCGAAGGGGGTGGCAGGGAGAGGCGTCTGCCCCCGGGCGCCAGGCTTTGCAGGCGCCAAAAATCAAAAGAAAAAAGTTCACGTGTTTATTTCTGTGTGCGTGTGTGTGTGTGTGTGTGTTTGTTTGTTTGTCAACTGTTATCTGTACTTTAGACTCCAGTTTTAAAGTTTAAAGTTCGTATTATTTTGAAATCAAATCAACCTGTCTTGTACTTTTTGAATTTATTTTTATTTGAAGAAACCCAGTTTTTTGTTTATTTGTCTTATGGGTTGTCAAACATTTTTGTCGGTTAATGTTTGTGTCTGTTTAATAACATTTTTGTCTGTTTAATAACAATTTTGTCTGTTTAATCTCATTTTTTATCTGTTTAGTTTCGTTCAATCTGTTAAGTAGTTTTTTGTTGGCATTTTAGCATTTTTATCCGCTAAATATTTATTTCATCATTTAACATTATAATGCGATTAAATATTGATTTTTTTTAATTTAAACACAAATTTTAATATATTATTATTATTATTCATTTAAAGTGGAAAAACATTATGATATTTGCATAGAGTGTTGAATAGGAAATCTGTCTGATATGTTTTAAAGATAATGCGCTTCAGAGGTTGCTGTGATTGAGAGTCCCTCCCCCCTCCACCACCCCCCCATAGTGACAGCATGCTTGGAGGTCGTGAACTCTAGAAGAAGATTGCAAGATGTGTCTTGAAATCTGTTCCGTCTATAGGGAGAAGAAATAAAGAAAATGAAAATAAATAAAAAAAATTAATAAAAAATAAACATTTAATAGAAAAAGAGAGAAAACGACAAAAAAGTTAAATTTGAAAAAATAAAATAAACGTCTTAGTTGTTTTTTATTATATTTAATTTTATTTATTTTAAAATGTTTTTATTTGAAAAATAAAATAAAATTAAATAACTGGAGAAAAACAATAATATCGTGACAACTACTTCCTTATTATCATCAGTGTGTCACTGGCTACGTCAATGAGAAAGAAAAAAGAGGGAAAAAAGAGTAGACCATCATTAGTGTCTCTATCAATGAGACCACGACTATAATCATTACTTCCATGTTCATCATCATCATCATTACCACCATCATTATGATTCCTATCCTCAATATGATCGAGACCATGATTGCTTTCATCGTCGTCGTCATCATCATCATCATCACTACTATCATCATCCCTATCGTGATTATCATCATCATTACAACCATCATGATTACTATGATTATAATTATCGTGGCCACCATGGTGCATTAATCAAGTTGTATTTTAAGACTACTTCACTGACCAGGGACTTGAGAATCTTGATGTTTAAAATGAGAAAGCCTCGTGCAGATGATCGATGGAGAACTTCATGCTGGTCATGACGACCGGTGACGGTTGCTATAGTTGTAGTAGTAGTAGCAGTAGTAGTAGTAGTAGTAGTAGTAGTAGTAGTAGTAGTAGTAGTAGTAGTAGTAGTAGTAGTAGTAGTAGTAGTAGTAGTAGTAGTAGTAGTAGTAGTAGTAGTAGTAGTAGTAGTAGTAGTAGTAGTAGTAGTAGTAGTAGTAGTAGTAGTAGTAGTAGTAGTAGTAGTAGTAGTAGTAGTAGTAGTAGTAGTAGTAGTAGTAGTAGTAGTAGTAGTAGTAGTAGTAGTAGTAGTAGTAGTAGTAGTAGTAGTAGTAGTAGTAGTAGTAGTAGTAGTAGTAGTAGTAGTAGTAGTAGTAGTAGTAGTAGTAGTAGTAGTAGTAGTAGTAGTAGTAGTAGTAGTAGTAGTAGTAGTAGTAGTAGTAGTAGTAGTAGTAGTAGTAGTAGTAGTAGTAGTAGTAGTAGTAGTAGTAGTAGTAGTAGTAGTAGTAGTAGTAGTAGTAGTAGTGCTCAAAATACAAGGAGTGTTCCTCCTCTAAGCGTTCACTCTGCCTTCGATATTGTGTCTCCTGTACAACAACACGTTATAGCTGAACATGTTGATACGATTGAAAAGCCAAAATGTCACTTTTGTTCTGCCACTTTCAACACAGAGAAGGGTGTAAAACTACACGAGGTCAAAAAACACCCAAGAGAATATCATGCCGAAAGAGCTGGTAAATCATATTCAAAGTCAAGATGGCTCGAGGAAGAATCTAAGATGTTGGCAAAATTAGAAATGGAATTAGCTGGGGTTGGTGTGAAACGAATAAATATTGAACTACAGAAAAGATTTAATCATCGTACGTTAGAAGCAATTAAATGTCATAGAAGACTTCCAGAGTACAAGACGTTTTTGCAGCAATATGATGACAGATCGCAGGATATTTCTGGCAACCGTTCAAACAGAGACAACGACACCGACACAGTTCAAGACAGAATTATTCCAGACATAAAATCTGATTGGAAAAAGTTGGCTGAGGCAGAACTTCAATTAACCGTAAAAGAAAAGAAACGAATTAATCTTGTTTTGCACGATCATTTTCCTGCTCTGACCACTGACGCCATCAAAAGAATAAGAAATACTTCACAATATCGAATATTTTTGCAATCCCTTCTAATCTCGGAAATCCCAGCAGCCAGAGGTCCTGATATAAATAACCATTTTTTAAATAATTCTTTTCCTTACGATACAACTAGCAACGACAGAGAGAGTTCTTTGAATTTGAAACAGTTTGTTATAGAAAGGTATCGACTCTTCAAATTGACGGAAGACGAATTCTCCAGCCTTTTGAATGCCAGGACAGACGCGGAAACAAAACGAAATCTCCTCGAGAAAGAATTCAATGATTGGTTTTCAGATAAAATATCTCCTCTCATCGAGGCTGACAGACTCAAAATGGCAAAAGTCCGAAACGACAAAAAAATTACTACAAAAAAAAATCCAGTTTTGAGTGGATCTGAAAATCACACCAGGAAGTTTGTCAAAACGGAAAACGGTTCATCAAAAAGAGCTAAAAAACAGAAAGAAAGACGCGAGTGCTATTCAAGAGTGCAACAGCTGTTTAAAAAAAATTTAGCTCTCGGTGCTCGCTCGGTTCTGAATGGTGATTATGAACAAGAGGTCAGGCCGGTTCCTCACGATCAGCTGCTTGAGTATTGGGAAAGAGTTTTTATTCAGGACTCTAAAGTGGATGTGAGACCAGTTATCGTTACTTCAGCAGTGAAATATGAAATGGAATCGCCGGTCACCAGTGGAGAGCTAATAACAGCTATAAAGAAGCTTAAAGATTCAGCTCCTGGAATTGACGGCGTGAAGAAAAGCCATCTCTGCAAAGTTGCAATTGAGGAGTTGGCGGCACACATGTCACTGTGGCTTTTGACAGGAATGCCTCCCTCGGCATTAAAAATTGGAATTGTAACCTGCATTCCAAAGAAGAAAGGAACAGAAAATCCATCCGAGTTCAGACCAATTACAGTCAGCTCGATCATCAGTCGACTATTTCATCGCGTCCTCTGCAGGCGCATGGAGCAGTACTGGCCCTTGTCACCACGACAGAAAGCATTCCGTTCAGGAGATGGTCTTGCAGACAATATTTGGTTGGTTAAATCGTTGATTCGTAAAAAACGAGAGCAGTTACGGAAATTGAATTTGACGTTTGTTGATGTCAGTAAAGCTTTCGACACAGTTTCACAAGGATCAATTATTAGAGCGGCGACTCGTCTCGGAACACCTCCGTTGCTTCTCAAATATTTGACTGATTTGTATAACGGTTGCTATGTTCACATGAAACTGGGAAAAGAAAATAGTCATAAAATCCCAGTAAACAGAGGTGTGAAACAGGGTGATCCCATGTCACCGCTCTTGTTCAATGCAGTGATTGATATGATAATGAATGAAGTTGATCAGTCAATCGGAGTTTCTGGAAACGAGGATTCTGTCAAATGTAATTACATAGCTTTTGCTGACGATTTAGTTCTCATGTCGTCAACTGACGTAGGAATGCAAATGCTGGTGGAACAAGTTGAAAGTGCTCTAGCAAATGTTGGCTTGCACATGAATCCCAGCAAATGCGCGTCGTTAAGAACTGAAGTCACAAGCAAGAAAAAACTATGGATTGTAAACCCCCACTCATATCTAAAAGTGCAAAATTCCAATATAAGAACTTTGAATATTGAAGAAACGTACAAGTATCTTGGTACTGAAGTTGGACCAAAAAAGATAGTTACTTCAATTGCCAGTTTTATTCAAAGTTCTTTACACGCAATATCAAGAGCACCACTGAAACCATTTCAAAGAATGTATATTCTCAGAACGCATGTCTTGCCAAGTTTGGTCCACCATCTGACATTCGATTTTATAACGATGTCTTCACTAACTGCCGCCGACTTACAAATTAGAGCTGCCGTGAGGCGCTGGCTTAGGTTGCCAAAGGATACGCCTGTGCCATTCTTCCATGCTCCTCTTAGAAGCGGAGGGCTGGGAATTTTGCAGCTGAGGCAATGGGCCCCTATTCTGAGACGAAAAAGACTCAATAGCTTATTAACTCAGGCTAAATATGGCAACGATGTGTTTTTGATGAATGTTCTGCAGGAAAGTCTATCTGTGTTATCAGAAATTAGGAAATTCGGAAGACTTGGGAGTGGAATCGAAGGTGCTCAAAAATCACTACAACTCAAAACAACTGAAAATCTTTATAAATCTGTAGATGGTTATGGTTTGAAGTCTTTTTCATCAGGAATAGGATTGAGTGACTGGATCGTAGACGGAGTGAACAGAGTGCCATCAGATGTATTCATCAAGTGCATTAAAGTTCGTGCAGCCGTTCTCTACAACAAGCTTAGGGCGTCGCGGGGACGACCATTGGCCGATACGTCATGCGACGCTGGATGCAGAATACCTGAATCATTAGGACACATGATTCAAATCTGTCCCAAGAGTGATGGACCTAGGCGAGAACGTCACGACATCATCGTTCGCAAACTGGAAGAAAAATTCCAATCAAAGGGATTCATCACAAAAGTAGAACCGCGAATTAAAACCGAAATGGGTTTGAGAATTCCGGACCTTTGTGCATGGAAGGATGACCAATATTTTGTATGCGACGTTTCTGTTGTTTCTGATCTTGCAAACCTGAATGAGGAACATGACAGGAAAATCAGAAAGTACGATATCAGGGACGTCCACGCATGGATGAAAGAAAACAACCCAGGTCAGGCTCTCAACTTAAAGCCTGTCATTACAGCTTTTGTGTGCAATTGGAGGGGGGTGATGTCAGAGAAGTCCTACAAGTTTTGGACTAGCTTTGGTGTCGGGAAAAAATTGTTGACTTACTATATACTTTCAGTGTTATTAAATACTTACAATATTTGGAAATTCTTTAAATGTTGTACATGGAGAGTAGGTCGGCGACGCAACAAATTGAAGAATGTTGGAAAACGTTGAATTATTTTTTTGCATGAAATTGTATGTTTTATCTAGTGTAGAAATTTCATGGTTCAGATTTATAATCGTCTCGGGGAAATCTCAGGCCCACGTGGGGACGTGAAATATTTTTGTCAAGTTTATAGGACATTTTATTCTTATGTTTATTTTGTCCTGGCTGTAAATTATTGGATTTTTGAAATCTGAGAAAATAAATGATTGAACAGTAGTAGTAGTAGTTGTAGTAGTAGTAGTAGTAGTAGTAGTAGTAGTAGTAGTAGTAGTAGTAGTAGTAGTAGTAGTAGTAGTAGTAGTAGTAGTAGTAGTAGTAGTAGTAGTAGTAGTAGTAGTAGTAGTAGTAGTAGTAGTAGTAGTAGTAGTAGTAGTAGTAGTAGTGTTAGTAATAGTAGTAGTAGCTGTGGTGGTGATGATTGTGATGAGTGGAGTGGCCTCGATTGCAATGGCGATCGTGATGATGATGATTCTGGTTGTCGAGGCAAATAAAATACAAGAAAGTTGTCACAACGTGTACTTAGTCACCTGCTGCGTCATCAGCTGTTCGAAGCCGTCAAAATCCGGCTGGAAAAAGGAAGCTGAGACCTGCCAGGCTCCCACAAATCTATTCAGCAAACAAGGAATTAAAGCCAAAGTGTATTTAATTTAGAGTTGTTCCTCAAAATATATCTTCTCCGTACTGCATTTTGATTGGTCAGGTGAACAGGCGTATAATTTATGTTTGAATTGTTTTTCTTCGCACCTGAATAAAATGTCATTTTTTATTTTTTATTTCTTCCACAAGGATCAACAACCTTTTCCGAAATTTTCTTCTTTTGTGAACAAAATTAGATGAAGGTAAAATGGATGAAAAGATGGATGGATGGATTGATGGACGGACGGATGGAAGGATGGAAAGATGGAAGGCCGGAGGGACGGACGGATGGATAGATGGATGGACAGATGGACAGATGGACGGATGGAAGGATGGACGGACTGACTGACGGATGGATGGATGGATGGATACAATACACACTTACAAACAGTGGCACGCGCACGACTGAAGATATATAGGAATGAAGTAGATGGATGGCGAGGACGTGTCCGCTTGTGTCTTTGTTGAGTTTCACTTCCTTCCTTGGAATTTCCAATCTGATCGAAAGTTAATTAGCAGGAAAAGAAAGTCAGGATCGAGACGAACTTAACAACTTGAAAAAGGAAAAAGAAATAAAGGAAAAAATAAAGAAGAAGAAGAAGAAGAAGAAGAAGAAGAAGAAGAAGAAGAAGAAGAAGAAAAAGAAGAAAAAGAAGAAGAAGAAGAAGAAGAAGAAGAAAAGAAAAAAGGTTTTGAGACACATGTGTGGACAATTCAGATGATGATTGGCTTGTTGCAGGAGTAGGTGTTTGAGATTGGGGTCAGTAAGTTAAAAAAGCGCAAAAAAACAGAAAAAGTTAGTAAAAACTAAAATTGAAAGTAATGTTAAGAGAAACGAAGAAAAGGGAAACCTGAAAGCATGGAGAAGAAAAGAAAGTGAAAATGAAAGTGAAAGTTATACACGAGAAGGCAAACCAAAAAATGATTATACGGACACAAAAACTGCAAAGAATAATTTGCTCAAATAAATAAAAAATATCAACTCATCAAAATTGATAAGCATCGTTTTCTTGAACCGGAAATGAAAACTTCCTTAGTTTTGATTGTCCGCGACGAAAAGCTATTCAATGGCGGCATAGAAAATACGGACCAAGGTAAATTACGATATTTTATTAAATGGGTCTCTGGTTGATGAACTGACGGGCAAATATGGGTGCTGCCAGAAGTGGGTGCTGTCAGTCAGAACTGGATGTTTGTCTGCTGAACGGACTTTCAAATGATAGAATAATTCATATATGATGATATGATGGACAAACTTTCAAATGATAGAGTTATCCATAAGACGGACTTTATGATGGACTATGATGGATGGATGGTCAAATGGTAAGATGACGCATAATAAGATGGGTTTCCGGATGGTAAGATGCTAGATGAAAGGATGGACAGATGGTAAGATGGATGAATGGTTGAATGGATGCATCACTGAAAATTAATTTTTAAAACGTTTCAAAACAGTCTGGCGTTCTGATTTATTTGGTGACATTTAAAAATAAAAATGCCTCCATCGTCGCCGCTGTTGGTGATGATGACGATGCTGGTGGTGGTGATGACGATGCCGGTGGTGATGATGACGATGCTGGTGATGATGATGACGATACTGGTGGTTATGATGACGATTTCGGTAGTGATGACGATGACGACGACGACGATGATGCTGGTAGTGAATGATTGTAAGGGTGGTGGTGGTGATGATGATGATGACGGTGACGGTCTTAATTGATTGATTAATTGAAGTTAATGCATTCGGGAGGAAAAAAATTATCAGAGAATGAGAACAAATAACGAGATGGAATGATGAATCTGTATATTCTGTATACACACAGACGCATAGATGGGCAGACAGACAAATGCACGGAATAACCAATACACGGACAATCTGGTATATTGGATGGTTTGACGGATGCAAAACAACAGAAAATTAAAATTTAAAAAAAATACTTTGTTACTAAATTTAACAATTCCGACTTTCTAAAACAAATCTAACCTTTCAATAACAAGCCGGTAGTTCTTCGCCTGGTCAGAATAAGAAAAAATTGGAGGAAGAAGATAATTTCTTGGAATGTCGTTTTATTCACAGTTCGTCCTCATCGTTCCGACAGCATCAGGTGGAAGACGTCGTCAGATGATATTTAAAACTTCGGAGAGAAAAGAGGATGATGATGATGAAGAAGAGGAGGAGGGGAAAGAGAAGTGGGAAGAAGGAGAGGGGAAGGAGGAAAAAGGGATGGTAAGGGGGAGGATGAAGGATGGAGGAGGCACCTTCGAGTTATTCCGCATTCCACCATTTAGTTTGACAGTTTCGAAGTGACTCAAGTTCGTGCAACATGTTGACCAACGAATTTTAACGAACTTTAGCGAGTATGTTCACATTTTTTTCGTTTTTTTTTATCAAATTTATTCAAATTAGTTTCGAACTATATCAAATTTATTTCAAACCTGGGAAGATTTTCTCGTCAAACTTTCATATTCAAAGCGTTGCATTTAAAAATATTCGACTTCTACTATTTCTACTTTAAATTATTTTTAATCTTTCCTATTAAATTAAATTAAATTAAATAGTTATTGATTGAATAATAAATGAATTTCCTGATCATTATTAGAAAGTTATTACTTAACGACATCTACCGATGCACAGTGGAAAGATGGAAAGAAAGAAATAGAAAGAAAGAGCATGCAGGAAAAGGAATTATGGACATCCCGAACTGCCTTCCCGCTTTTAAATTCCAGTGTTTGCGCTGTTTGTACGTGAGTTTATGTGCGTGCGCGCGTGTGTGTGTGTGGGATTGTTTGTATGTTTGTGTATGTGTTTTGGTGTTTATTTGTTGATGAGTGTGCGTGTTCATGGGTGTCTGTGTGTCTGTGTGTATATGTGGTGTTTGTTTCAAGATGTGAATATGAATGGACGCCATAATAGGAGACAGAGAAAGTCAAAGAAGAACAAGGAAAAACAAATAGAGAACTTAGAAGAGTGGAAAGGCAGAAAGAGAAAGAGAGAGAGCGAAAGAGAGAAGGAAAGAGAGAAGAAGAGAGAGAGAGAAAGGGCGAGTGAGAGCGGGAGTGAGCGGAGAGATAGAGATAAATAAAGAATTAAAAATAAATAGAATTATTTTATATTTTTGTTTTTCTATTAAATTTCCACACTCGGCCAAATGAAGAAAATAAATTTTAGATAAGACATGTTGGAGTTCACACGTACATACACGTCCATTTTGTTTGTTCGTCCACGTTTGTTGTTTGTGTGTCCGTCTTCCTATTCCCTGCGTTTGTGCGTGAGTTTACAGCAAGTTGTCAGGAGGACGTGTGAAAAGATATATCAATTTGTCACTCGTCACTTTCTTAATTATTTCTGCTTACAATATTAATTATTAATTATTAAAAAATTGTGTGTGACTTGCGTGAGCTATGCGCAATAATGCAATAATGCACACATGTTGTATGTTCATTCTTATGCAAGTTCATTCTTATGCAAGTTCATTCTTATGCAAGTCGTCCACGTTTTTATGCATCTGTAGTGGTGCTGTTTTTTTTAAATTTGTGCATTTAAAATAATTACTGAACGGTTTTTGTCTATGCAATTATGCATCGCTGTTCGTCTATGCAACTAATATTTGTTGCACATCTCTGAGCCTCTATAAATTATTGCATGTCTCTTGCATAATGATTCTTCTATGCACATAAAAACTATAGAATGTCTTCGGACGCAGGCTGTATTGTACATCAATACAATTTAACATCTTGTACGTCTATGCAACTCGTGCAGTGTTTTATGCTTGCAAGTCTATACATCGTTGCATGTTCATGCACAGAATGTAACCATTCACTTTTTAGCCTATGAATTCACTTACACATGCATGAATGCATTATGCATTTACGTCTATGACGGTCTATTACACCTATGCAATTGTGTTGAACATTTTCGAAAGTCAATAGTCAACTAATTTTTTCGATTTTGAATTAATGACATATAAACAAAAATACTAGACTATAATTTTATTTCTGCAGGATAAAGAACAGCTTGCACATGCATCTTCATCATCATCACAACCAATATAACCATCATCATCATCACAACCAATATAACCATCATCATCATCATCAACTAAATCCTAATCAAGATCATCAGCATCATTATCATCAGCATCATCATCATCATCAGCAGCGTCGTTTTATCTTTGTCGCGTCGACCGCTATCACTTTAAACACCTTTTCTCTTAATGGAATTTTTTTTTCATCGTCATCATCATTATCGCAATCACAAAGCCCAGATCATCATATCATCATTTTAATTTTCATCTACAGCATCAACATTATCATAATCACCACCATCATCATAATGACCATCATCATCATCTTCACCATCACCACCACCACCACCGTCGTCGTCGTCTTCATCGTCATCATCATCACCATCATCATCATCATCACCAGCAGCATCATCATCATCATATTCGTCATCATCATCATCGTCGTCATCATCATCATCATCACCATCACCCTCACCATCACCATCACCATCTCCATCGTCATCAGCAGCAGCACCATCATCATCCTCATCGTCATCATCATCATCATCATCATCATCGCCATAAATATTGTAACGTGTCGTCGCCAACACAAATCGTCTATTGTTATTTCTTGTTACATTTTGCAACTTTCTCCAGTTGTACTTTCTCGTGTTCCTGCGAGAAAAAAAGTTTTTATTTTTAAAAGCAAAAAAACTGCAAAAATTATTTAAAAAAAAATTATTTTAGCTTTCTGCACCTAGAAAAAACTGTCAAAATATTTACAAACAATTTTAAATGTTAGTTTAAGTTAAAAACTTCATCAAATCAGATCAGTAAAACTTATTTTTCAGCGGATTTAAAATTTAAAACGAATAACCGTGGACATTAAGTTACAACTCGCTCTGTATGCATGGCGTGTGGTCGGATGCTACAAGGGGGGGGGTGAGGGAGGACGAGAGAAAGTTCTTTTAATTGGGTTGGAAGGATGCCGTGGTGGACGGGCCGATGAATGGCTTGTTAATTAGAAGGGGCATGTGGATGGATTGGTGGGTGGGTGGATGGGTGGGTGGATGGATAGGTGGATGGATGTATGGGTGGATGAATGGGTGAATTAATGAGTAGATGGATGGGTGGATGGATGGATGTATATATGGGTGTAAGTTTATAAATGGGTTGATAGATCGATTTATAGACGGCCGCATGTATATACGGATAAAAAATATGTAGACGGATAAATGTAAGGACTGATAAACAGATGAATGGATGGAGAGATGGATAGATGGATAGATGGATAGATGGATAGATGGATAGATGGATAGATGGATAGATGGATAGATGGATAGATGGATAGATGGATAGATGGATAGATGGATAGATGGATAGATGGATAGATGGATAGATGGATAGATGGATAGATGGATAGATGGATAGATGGATAGATGGATAGATGGATAGATGGATAGATGGATAGATGGATAGATGGATAGATGGATAGATGGATAGATGGATAGATGGATAGATGGATAGATGGATAGATGGATAGATGGATAGATGGATAGATGGATAGATGGATAGATGGATAGATGGATAGATGGATAGATGGATAGATGGATAGATGGATAGATGGATAGATGGATAGATGGATAGATGGATAGATGGATAGATGGATAGATGGATAGATGGATAGATGGATAGATGGATAGATGGATAGATGGATAGATGGATAGATGGATAGATGGATAGATGGATAGATGGATAGATGGATAGATGGATAGATGGATAGATGGATAGATGGATAGATGGATAGATGGATAGATGGATAGATGGATAGATGGATAGATGGATAGATGGATAGATGGATAGATGGATAGATGGATAGATGGATAGATGGATAGATGGATAGATGGATAGATGGATAGATGGATAGATGGATAGATGGATAGATGGATTGATGGATAGATGGATAGATGGATAGATGGATAGATGGATAGATGGATAGATGGATAGATGGATAGATGGATAGATGGATAGATGGATAGATGGATAGATGGATAGATGGATAGATGGATAGATGGATAGATGGATAGATGGATAGATGGATGAACGGGAAGGTGTGCTATTAAAAAGGTTAGGGGATCAATTAGTTGCGTATCATTAAATGGTTGTAACGAGCCAATGAATGAACGACTGGGAGACTCATATGGAATGCATAAAGAGATAAGTACGTATGGTTAAATCAACGTCTAGATTACCATGGATTCTTTCTTGACACTTCGTACCTGAAATGGTAAACAATTCCTTGCGTAAGATTTACTGGTGGCGCTAATGGTGGTCGGTCGTTTTGCAACTTGTGGTTTTGATGATGATGATGATTATGATGATGACGATGATTATAATGATGATGATAACGATTATTGCTATTGTTATAGTGATGGTGTTGATAATGATCGTGCTGATGATGGCAATAAGTGTTTCTCTTAAGAGACTTTCAGAATAAAAAGAACTTCTTTCCAACTCTGCATTATCAAGTTTTATAGGAAAAAAACTTTAGCATTGGCTTGATGGAGAGTTTTTTGAAATTTAATAAATGTTGTTTTGGATAATTTTAGACGGAGATGGTAATAGTTTGTTTGCAGTCATTAGCTGTTGTTGTTTTTAGAAGATGAAAAGAGTGGTGGTGGTGATGATAATAGTGACGATTTTAAAGATAACGAAGATGTAGGCGGTGATAATGATGATGACAGATATAGCTGGAATAATATTAAACAAGTGTGATAATAATACTGATGTTAGCTTAGCTTAGCTGATGATGACAGTGCGACTGAAGAATTGTATAACAAACTAACCACGTATAAGATGATGAGAACAAAACCCAGGTGGAATCCGATGTAGATGGCGGCAAAGATCATCAGTGCCACAGTGTCTGCCCATGCTGCCGACGTAGTACAGCAGTTACCCGGATTCAGCAGGGGTGCTATTGAATGCCAGACGCATATGCAGACCAAAATTCCCATGGTACTCAGAATGTATTTGTCCTGTGAGGTAACAACCGATAACGCAAGGTTATCCACGGGAAAACCTTCGAATTGCTTCGAATTTGATAGTTTCAGTAACAGTTTTAGAGTTTCTCAAAATAACAAACGCATTATAATAAAATAGATTGATTGAGTGCCTGAGTAAATTGTTCTAATAAAACTAATAAACAAATTTTATAAAAACAACAATTAGACCATCAAAGTGATTTTCAAATCTTCTTCAAGATTAGTATTATTTTATTTTCTCTCGATGCGAGAAGTACAATAATCTTTCAAAACTTCTTGAATGACCAATGAGAAATTTCTCCTGCGTCTGGTTAACAAAGAGGTGAACATGGGACGGGTTGAAACATGGGTTGGGTTCAATTTTTTGACACATGCGTGGGTTGGGTTGAAAATAATTGAAAAAAAATGTGTAATTAACAAAATAAATTTTTAGCTTTTGGTTGGGTTAGAAAATTTAACTTTTATGGGGGTCGGGTCGGGATGGGTTGTCAAAAATGAACTCATGTCCACACCTCCGGGTTAACCCTGGCGCAAAATTTATGAAAAGCAGAAATTTTGAGAATTTCTGCACTGTGCGACACTTGCGATATCAGTGCATCTGTAACTTTCATTTCGATGTTTGCTTGCAACAACAACAACAAAATGCTCATCCATCAATTCATCTGTCACCACAAACGCACTCGTACCATTGTTTGTTTTTTTTTCAATTAAAAAATGATGAAAAAAATAAAATTCAAAATAAATTTTGTAACCAAGTTTTCCTTTTTATATTTAAACTAAAAAATAAAAAAAAATAGTTAAACTTATTTTCCATTGTATCCTTAATTGCCCCTTAATTTTCTATTCGCTCTCCCTTTTCTATTCTAAATATTCAATTCCAACAACCGACCATGTAAGTGAGATAGGCAATCATCGGCAGGCTTTGATTGACAACAAACTTGAACGAGACTGTTGTCAGAACGAGGATGAAGGCCAACTGGAGGCGATTCTGAGGAATGTTGCTGTCCACGGCGAACGTTCCGAAGGCCAAACTGCAGATGAGAAACTGGGGAAAAAAATTAGAAAATTTTTGCTGAGTTTTAAATCAACTTGCTTTTAATTTATAATATGTTGTTTTTTTTCTCATAAAAACTCATAATACAATGTGAAAATCAGATGTAGCTATT
>OZ022247.1:23728308-23745808 GCA_963978895.1 Erpobdella octoculata | reverse complement strand
GACATCATCGGTTATCATACACGTCAGTTGAAATTTATTTGAAGTTTCTGTCACCATGTCAACAGCGTCATCGCCGTGTCAACAAAGTCATCATCGTGGTATCTCTAATGTACTTCAAGCACGCCGTTATAAAAAAATCTTTTTACTACCAACACTATCATTATCATATTCATCATCATAGTCGTCATCGTCATCGTCATCATCATCACCATAATCATCACCACCACCACCATCATCATCATCCTCATCCTCATCATCATCATCATCATCATCATCATCACCATCACCGACGTCTTCGTCATCATCAACGTCATAGCCAGTGATTAATCCGCCTCGTATAATTCAAATGTCATGACAGATCGTCACACGCTACTAAATAATGTCACACAATAAATCAATCAGCTCCTCTTCCATGGTACGACTGAAGTTGACAAACTGACGTGAAAATCGGTCTTTTGAATTTTTATTTAATTACTGCTGTTAATTAATTAATTAATTAATTACCACTGTTATAAATTTTTCTTGTATGTAGACGATTTCCCCCTCTCTCCCTTCTCCTTTTTTTTGTGGGGTCGGGTTCATCATACCCTTAAAAAATTACGAGCTGCAAAAACAATTGTGTTTCACAAACTCTTAAATACCAAAGTAAAGTTAGAAAGTTCAAAGGGTAACTTATGGCCTTGTCAGTTACGCACGACTGACCAACTTGACATCAATAGGTTGACAAAGCTACTCCATGAGCCTCACATGAACACATACATACTTTACATACACACACACGCATACCAAAATACACGTATACATACATAACCCAAATAAACCCCAAATAACCCAAAATTCACATCAGAAATCCAAATAATTACAGCTTCGATATATTCAACTGCTGCTGTTAGACTGGATAAATAACCAATTAACTAACTGATGTCTTGGATGGATCTAAACTCTCAATTTGTAGAATAGCATCTGTTGAGTTCGAGATGTTAATTACAGATTGTTTACATTTAATCTGTTTTTTTTCTTGGTGACAAAGTCAACAAGGTGACAGACGCAAAGAACCCTCCAAAGTGGGTCATGGAGTGACAAAGTATTTCGATCGAAAGTTCAAACCTCGAAGAGTTGGGGTCAGAGAAGTTCAAGCAGCAGAATAATAAAACGTTAATAAAATCATTAATAAATCAATATATAATTAAATTGCTTTGTCCATTTTTTTTTGGTATTTTTGTGAATCAATAAAAACAACAAAGAAACAAAACCATCGCAATTACCACGTGACTAAAAAACTCAACGGAATTATTTAAAAAATTTGTAATTATTACCGAATGACCCTTCGGTACCCCCGATGCTCGTGCCCCTCATTCCACCCCCGACAAGCTCATCTCTAATTCAGTAGACATCACTTGCAACGGCTGAGCGCCCTCGCCTCATACGTCTTCGTATCTCTACTGCAGTGCCAACAGTCTGTCCATCCATCTTCTTTTTTACCTGTAATTTTCTTTGGGTTCCGCTTCAACCCCCCCTCCCTGTTCCGTAGGGGGGGGTGACTCGAAATGGTTCTCGATACGTGACAGGCTTGGGTTGTTCTTAGTTTTCATTTCACTGATATGAATTTCCGGAATTCAAAACCGTAGCTGTTGTCGGGAGTCTGGAATCTGATATCCAACGCAACGCCTCACACGTTCAAGCTTCTGCATTGGCTTGGAGTTTTTTGTTTGTTTTAAAATGCTACAGAAAAAACCTATTTTCAATGTAGGCCACCAGCTAAGATATTTTTAGACTATTATACGATGTGGAGATGAAAAAAAAGTGCCCGAAACTTTCATCTTTCACTTTCGCAATGGAAATATTCTTAGGGATTTGATACGACACCCGATATTGATGGTGCAGTGGGGGAACCGAAAGTCCGGTGGCAGTAGTCATTCGATAGGCAAGCGAATGCAAACCGTTTGCACTAACGTGGGAGTGACCAAAGAATAAAATAGCATTTGAAGTTATAAATAGATTTTTGTTTTTCTGAATTGGAAATAAGTTTAAAGACAAATAAAATGATTCATGTCTTCAAGCGCGTCTAACTGGTCTGACCAATATAAAAAAGACCTTCTCAACATCAATATGATCATGTTTAGAACTTCTTTTTTTTTTATAGAACTCTATTATGAATGACACAAAATCATAAAAAGCGGTCATGCTAATCAATACCTTAATCTTCCTCTTTACTTCAATCAAATCACCATTTTCATCCAGCGGATCTGGCTGCTTTTTTGACTGCGCTGGCTTAGCTGGAAGTGCAGACGTAGCCAGTGACTGCCTTTTGTTGCCGCAGGCTGCTCCGGCTATGAGGGAATCTTTGCACTGGCGCAGTGCTCCGATGTGGAGTTCTAAAGTGTCTCTGATTTTGGCTACCGCACCAAATAGCTTGTTCAGTCCCTCGCTGCTCAGTTCAGCGTTCGGTTGAATGGCTAAGGCAGAGCTAGTGTCGGCTTGTGGCGACCTGTAAGGTTGGAGTGGGTGCTGAGGTGGTTGTTGGGAAACCTGCAAGTTTTGTTGTACATTCAACGGTTGTTGTTGCTGAAGAAGAGTAGTTGCATTCTGCGGGATTAGCTGGTGCTGAGACAGCTGCGTCTGTAATTGTTGGTGTTGCTGTGGTGGTAGCTGATGGTTTTGTTGAGGAAGTTGCATTCGCTGCTGGGTAAGTAGTATTTGCTGTTGAGACTGCTGAGGTCGAGGCTGTTGTAACTGTAGCTGTTGAGGTTGAGGTTGAGGTTGTTGCAATGGCTGTTGAAATTGTTGAGCTCTAGGAAGTTGTTGCGTAGGGCCTTGTGGTTGTTGTAGGTGTTGTGGCTGTTGTGGTTGTTGTGGATTTTGCGGGTGTTGTTGCTGTTGGAGTAAAAGCTGAGCCGCTTGGGATGGATTCTGTGTTTGTTGAAGAGGACGTTGCTGAGTTTGGTTTAAATGTTGTGATGGTAGCTGGGATGGCAGCTGTTGCTGTGGATATTGCATGCGCTGTTGAGACTGCTGTAGTTGTTGTTGAGATTGTTGTAGCTGTGACTGAGGTTGCTGTGATTGTTGTAGCTGTTGCTGAAATTGTTGTTGATGTTGTGGTTGCTGCTGAGCTTGTTGAAGAACTTGGGCTAGTCCATACTGCTGCTGATTTGGTTGAGGCTGAGCGGGGCGTTGATCCCGCATCTCCAAATGGCCTTGAAATGATGGTTCGCGTTGTACCGGTTGTTGAGTAACGAAACGTTGTTGAGGAACGTTGTTATGTGGAGCTTGTTGTTGCGATATCAACACGTTTTGTGGTAATGCTTGTTGCGTGTTGTTATTGCTGTTCGTCATTTGTTGTCGAAATTGTTGTTGATTTTGCTGCGCTGGAAAGTTTTGCTGAAACTGCTGAGATTGTTGAAGTAGCTGTCGTGGCTGCTCTGATTTTGGTCGCTGCGTTTGCCGACTCTGGAATTCTCCAACATTTTGCTGCTGCTGTAGTTGTAATTGTTGATTTTGTAACAGTTGTTGCTGGTGCTGTAATTGCTGATTTTGTAAAAACTGCTGTCGTTGTTTATTTTCTAATTGTAGCTGTACTAGTTGCTGGGGGGAAAGCTGTTGCATAGACTGTTGCGGTTGCTGTTGTGGAAATGACATCTTGTAGTTTATTATATTAATTTAATTTATAGAAAAACTTTAAATATTTTCCAAATTTATTAAAACATATTTTGCTAGAAAAAAATGTATATTTCAGCTATTCAGCTTCTAAAATAAGCCATTTCCTCCGGGTTTTTCACGGAAAAGACAAAGGCGAACATATAAAGTGCAATATTTGATCACGATTGGCCAGAAATTCTTTTCTAGAAATTTTTTTGGCAGTCACATATGAGTTGTGAATAATTAATATGGACAACACCACCCGACACACTGCTCATTACTATGGCGACGTGAAAACTAATTTTGTTAGTTAAAATATTTGCTTGTATTACTCATTTTAAAATATATAAAAATTAATTCTTGATGGTATATTTTAATCTATGCGTTTCCGATTTTGTTCGGCAGAAATTGTATTTTAAGCTTGCTTTTAATCATTGAGAGATTGTTGTTTCGCTGCTGGTTATAAAATGTAGTTTTTATTATCTGTCGCTATGGAGAGTAGCAATATAATCAAAATTAGTTTTTGAATTTTTTATGAATTAAACAGACCGTGACTCTTATCAGCTAAAAAAATGGCCGCCCATATTTGTGATTCTTTCGATGTTGAAAAAGTAGTAAATCCGTTCGAGCATCGCACTCGCTTAAGTTTTTGGCAGAAAGTTCAGGTACGTGCCACGTCATAACGTCATAGAATAATCTTGATTTGTCTTTGATGTCATTGTTCTAGATAAAATCTATAACCTTTATAATTTTATAATAAAGTGGTCTCTCTTCTCTACTCTACTCTTGTCTTGTCTATAATATAGAAATATAGAAAATACAGATTATAGATATAGATATAGACTCTATATCTATATCTATAATCTGTATTTTCTAGAATTCTAGAGTATATCTTTAAATAAAACTATAAACAAACAACTATAGTGTAGACTATAAAAATAAACAAACTCAAGCTAGCCAGTATTGTATAGTTATTTAATTCCATTTCCATTTTTACTCAATTTTATTTCATTGACCCACAGCTCTTCATTGCCTCCTTCACAATATTTCCTCTGAGAGTCATCGGCCTCATCTTGGGAGTCGTCCTACTGATCCCCGTGGTGACTTTGGCAACCACGGGGCTTCCCATGGTTGCCAAAGAACCGCTGAAGGGATGGAGAAGGTAAAAGTTAATGTTTATTTATAATACATATATATATATATATTTATACCAAGTGTAGTTAGTGCTTTAAAAAAATTTACTAGTAGTCATTTTATATTATGTTTCAATTTCATCTAATATTGAATACTATTTTATATTTTATCGCTTTTAGAAAACTCCAACCTATGGTCAGAGGACTTCTTCGTTTCATTTTCTTTTGCTGCAGCTATCACAAAATCGAGGTCTTAGGTCGTGAAAATCTCTGCCAGGGTCACGACCCCGATCTTCTGGTGGCTGCCCCGCATACGACGTACTTTGATACCATCATCATTTTTGCCATCAAAAATCTTCCTACGGGAATCAGTCGAATTGAGAACATCCAAATACCGTTTCTTGGAAGTGGGTGAACGTTGTTCTTTTAACGTTATAAACTAATGGAAGGCTTTAATAGTTGTGCTGTCGAATGCTTCAATCGTTTTAAATTTTTTTTTGGTTTTTTTGATGACGGTGATTTTTCTGGCATTTTATTCGAAGCCGGTAAAGTCAACATTTTTGTTTACTTTTCATCACCAGAGATCACCAAGTTTTTCACTCCGATTTCCGTAACGAGGGCTGATCACCAATCTCGTCAGGACACAATCAGACAGCTTAAGATGAGAGTCCTTTCCCGGATGAAGTACAGGCAAGACAGGGAAAAAAGCGACGGGCAGGATATACGGGTAGGTCAGGTCAAGGATCTTGAAGACGTTGTCGGTGAAAATTGGCCCCCTATTTGTTCGTTCCCTGAAGGGACCACGGGAAATGGATCGTGTTTGATTAACTTCAAATTAGGTCAGAATTTGCTTTGTTCATATAATTTGTTTTGCGATTTGGCTGATTTGTCTTTAAATTATACTGCTATAACTATAATGTTCTGAAATGCCTATTTTTTTTTATAAATTAGTATTCTATGAATTACAATCAGCTGTATTAATTAGTCGAGAAGTTTGATATGAACTATTGACCTGTGAATGTTCGTGTGGTCCTCAAACCACTGATTGTTGATCAAAGATTTGCATTATTTTAATGCACTAATCATGATATGATAATTTATTCATACTAACATAGAAATTTGCTTTTGATTGGTCTACCTACAGGTGCATTCATACCTGGACAGCCTGTTCAACCAATCTGCATCGAACATATAAATGCTATGGTGAGCTCTTTATGATTCAGTTTATTTTTTTATTTCTTGAAATGATGGTGTTTTTTTTCGTGCTCGAAATTGCATATAAAGATGTCATTTGGTTGAATTTGTTGTTTATTTAGTTTTGTTGTCATTTGTTTTCCATATTTTTATTCACAGAAAACTTCAACTTGGACATGGATCGGAGATGGAGTGTAAGTTTCAAGGATGTGGTTGATGAGATGGATGGAATTTAGAAGAGGTGGATGGCTGAGATGCATGTATATAGGTGGATGGATGGATGGATGGTAGAGAGAGAAATGAATAGGATGAAATTATTGATTAGTAAGCAATTTGATGATTGGATTTTTGGGAAAGAATTAAAAAAATTAAATATTCATGCATCTATCATCTGCCAGCTGGAAGATTCTCTGGATGACGATGTGCCAGCTTAGCACCAAAGTTCGACTCAGGGTTAGGACTGGCTTTCTTACTTAATTGTTGCATATTGTTTTCTAACTAAGAAATTTACTAATTTATTTACCAAACATATTATCTGCTATTACTGTATTATGATTCTCTGGTTGGGGATAAACATCGAAGTAAATATTCATGTTTCACTGTCTTTCATCTGGGACAGCCGATTCAGTGTATGTGATTTAATGAACATCACATTGTGGTTGTTAGTCATCGTCACAAGTTCTTCACTTTCAGGTACTGCCTCTGTACTATCCGACTGCCCAGGAACAGGCCGATCCTGTACTATATGCTTCCAATGTTCAGAAAATGATGGCCAGGTAGGGTTACTTTGGTTGACTCAACGAATTTCTTCACTGAGAAATTTGTTTACCTGTTGGTAATGTTTGTTTACTAGCATTGTTTATGTTACAATAGTTATATCAATTTGTGTTTTATAGTCATTCTTAGTGTTTATTTACTTTTATACATTTTTTTTTCTCCAATCAATAGAGAGATGGGCGTTCCACCGGCCGATTTCAACTTCTTCGACTGCCCACTGGCAGTGTACCTTTCCAAGCTCGGACTGCAGCCTCTGAGACCGCTGATCAATCTTCACAGACTGATGAACAAAGCGAAAAGTGGGCAAGTATTGTGATGGCGGTTACCATGGTGGTGGTTACCGTGGGAGATATAAAAAATATGATTATGATGGTAGAGGCCGCCAGCGGTTATTTTAATTAGTGGCTTTGGTGTTTCATTCAATCTTTTTAATACAATGTTTATAATTTATTTGGTTATCATTATGAATATAATTATATCCGGTTGTGTAATGACAGAAAATAAAAATAATATAATCATCTATAATTGTAAACTGCTGTTATTTAATAACATTACATGTACAGATAATTGCATGCGTGAAACAATAACAAGATCATAATTGAATGTTATTTTACTTTTTATGTTATCTTACTACACCACATACCGGCATTGCCTTATAAAATTATCTTACTGCACTATTGTACAGGGATTGCTCTATACAATTATCTTACTACACCCTATAAAATTATCTTACTACACCCTATAAAATTATCTTACTACACCCTATAAAATTATCTTACTACACTATTGTACAGGGATTGGTCTATAAAATTATCTTACTACACCACTATACAGGGAGTGCCCTATAAAATTATCTTACTACACCCTATAAAATTATCTTACTACACTATTGTACAGGGATTGGTCTATAAAATTATCTTACTACACCACTATACAGGGAGTGCCCTATAAAAGACAACCCGGAGGAATTGTTAAAGATCAACCTTCCATCGGAACCTTGCATGGATTTTGAACTTTTTACCAACTTTGTCATAAAAAATGAAGTTCTGAGAAGTCTTCTGGATGACGAAGGAGTGGTGAGCTGCAGGGGACTGTTCGATGCCGTAGCTGTCAAAGGGGTGAGTTGCAGTGCCTAGTTCTGATTTTGTTTCGGGTTTCACGGTTCGATCCGTGGGGCCCTAGAGTGGTTTCTTTTTTTTTTTCAAATTGTCATTTGGATTGTTTTAGTTAGTTGGGTCAACGAGTATCGGGATTTTTCTTATATTCCTAATAAATTTATTTCTCACAGCTTTGATTGTCATGACTTTAAACAATTTATTTGGGACTGACTGACCAATCGATTTAACATTTTTATTTAAGTTTATTTGGGACTGAACAATTGAGTCGATATTTTTATCTGTGTTAATTTTTGTTCTTTATTTTAAAAAGTGTGAAAATATCGACATCCACAAGTTTCTGGTTTGGCTGTGTCTGTCGTGTCTTCCAGAGAAAACTTCATGTCTCATCGACCTGGCATTCAAGGTAGTCAATACAGTTCTTCGTCAGGGTGGTGGTGGTGATGATGATGATTAGGATGGTTTTTATGCAGTTATTGTGTATTGTTGAGTAGTTATGTTATTATTATTATTATTATTATTATTATTACTATTATTATTATTATTATTATTAAACGGTTGATAACGCAACATATGTCAATCAATCTACATTAAGTAATAATGACAAAATCTCAGGTTTTAAGAAGCCTCAAATTTATGAGGCTTCTTCAATTTCTGAGAGAATTTGATCATCAAGTTATCCCACTTGGTTATTAAATTGAAATAGAATAAAATCTCAATTTATTCTCTCCAGGTGTACGACACGGCTGAGAAGAACTGGTTGCATCCGAACGAGCTTGAATCGGTCTTGAGGGTCCTTTTCCAGTGTGATGAAGTTGAAGTTCCTTCGGTCATGGGCACCCTACTGGTCCATGCACCGCAGCCGATGGCTGGTTGGTTAATTTTGTAACCTAATAACTGTCTAGTGACATTAATATTTGAAAAAGTTTACATAATGGTTTTCCATATGAGAATGAGGCTATAAATTGACTAGCAGTTTTTAAGAAGCTACCCTTTTCAGTTTTTAATTTTCACGAATATTATTTTTTCTCAACTTAGGTTTTTTTTATTTTTTTTGTTTTTGAAATGATTAAAATTTTTACTCTATGACAGCTTAATAGTTTTAAAAACTTTTTATTATAATCGATTTCTTTTCTCAGGCGATTTGAAAATTTTCGCACGACTGCACACGATCAACGAGGACAGCTATCAGCACAACGAAGCTACAAAGTACTGGAGCAGGTACTTCAAGAGGTTTTTTGTCGACAAGGAGACCCTCATGAAACTCGAGGCTTTTCTGGAACGAAGAAGCCACGGAGAATGGGACCGGGTCAGCGACGGGAGCAGCGGATACGGGAGCGAAGTGGGAAGCGACCACGGCGGAAGTCCGGGATCTCAGAAGGTGGAAAACGAAGAGGAGGAATACGATCGATGCTCCGATGTCGACAGGAAAGATGAGTAATGATGCGGCATGTCTGGAGAAAGTTTTTCGTCAGTTGTAAGGGGTTGTTTGTGGAAAGTTGATCCTGCATGTTTGAAGAAAGTTTTTGGTCGTTTGTAATCGGTTGTTTGTGGAAAGGTTGATCCGACCCGTGGTTATTAATTGGCTGAAAAAGTAATGGAAATGGCGTGTAGATGCTGGTTGGTTAGCGTTGTTTCGACTTTTGTGGAGTACAGGTGAAAGTTAGCATTCGCCTTCGGCTTGAATTTTTTTGTTCTGTTTGTTTCTGTCGTAATATTTAGATTAGCTCAGATATCGGTCGAAAGCCCTTGTGTAGTTAATTTATTTCTCCTGTATTCTTCATTCGTTAGTGATTGATATTTATTGGAAATATGTTTTAATAAATGAATAACTGACGTTTAAGTTTTAAGAGTAAGTGTTTGTTTACATTCGCTTGATTTTAATTTTATTTAAGCCAGCGTTTTTAGGATAATAAAATTTGCGTTTGACATTTATTCAGTATAAATATATTTATTATTCAAATATTTTTACTGCATTTCACATCTCGCTCAACAACGCCGTCACCTTGTATTTATCCACTTGTCCGCATAGTTTTTTATTTGAAGTGAGTTTCTATATCAATTTTTACCTATTTTTCCAGTTACTCCTGAGTGGATGTTTGATTGGAAAACTTTTACAAACAATCGTTTTCATGTTCTCAAACTTCGTTTACAAATCATTTTTCAAATTGCCCTGATGTTTTTTTTATTATTTAATATTTAAATGCTTGATACTTCTCCATTTAGGCAGTTTGTTGTTATCATCGTTTCTTCAGGTTCTTTTTTTATTATTCCCATTATCCGGTTGGAGAACCGTTTTTTCCCCACCGGTTCACTCCTGCTTATTAGTTGTCCGTGCGTGCGTGTGCGTTATACGGGCGTGCGTGACTTGAAATGACTTTATTCGATTTTGAGTTGAAACTATCAGCTGTGCCGGTGTGTTCTTTTGTGTTCCGGCGAGAGACGGAATCTCCATTTTCAGTGTAACGTTGTTTTCTCCATTTTGTTTTCATTCGCGTCCAGAGTGGTGAGGATGATGATGATGATGATACTCATTTTATTGCTAATGTTTGTATATTTTTGAATTTCGTTTATTTATTTACTTAACCTTCAGTGTGGTTATTTTCTCCTATGATTTTCTATCCAGTTGATCGGGTTATTTGTGGTGGTCATTAAACCTGAACTTGGGTTGTATCTAACTGTTTATATCTTCTTCTTCTGGGATTGTTACAACTCCACCGTTTCCCTATGGTATCGTTAATATTTTTGTTTGATTAGATATTCGATAAGTATTTCAATTTCCAGTCAGATTCATTGCTGATATTAGCAGAATTACAAATAACTTCTGTCTTTTAATAGTATCTTATTGAAGCATTATGAAGGGGCATGTCTTTTTAACCCCCGGAATTGTTCATGTCTTTTTCACTCCTAGTGGTTTTGAATCTGTTTTTGCTGATCTGGTGTTATTTATCCGCTCTGCGAGTGTTTTTCTAACTTTTGATTCGAAGCCAAATAAAATCAATCAAATCTATACACGTGAAGTTGCATATTGCTTAACTTGTATCTCTGAGCTTTTTTGTTCTGACGCAGAACAACTTAACTTTCTCATCAGGATAACCTTTGAGCAAATTTTAAAATGTAGCACTAAAACATGGCAGGGCAGAGTTTTATTTTTATAAAAATTAAAAAACAAACATTAACGGTTACATCTCCATTTTGGAAATAAACCTAAGTTTACTTTCATGCTTGTTGTGATGTGACGAACGCGTCGTGGTGATGTAATAAATCATGCGCTTTAAATGAATTTTTAGTCAGAGATATATCAGACGGGAAGTTTATTCGACATTCAAGAAGCAATAAACACATTTTATTATATATTTTTTGTTTTTTTATTGTTGAAATATTTAAAACTAATAGTCAAATAATCTCTTTTCGAACTGCCTTTTGAGATACATTCAGCCGTCAACGTTATTTATTTTGATCCTAAATCTACCTAACTCAGAAGTGAAAACAAATTAATATAAAAAAGAACCTTAAAACCAACCGGCGGCCAAGCCGATATAATAATGCAATCGGTTAAAGTTATTTTATGAACAAAAAAAAAGAAAATTCACCGATTATTATTCTTATTAGTAATTAACAGAAAATCGACATTTTTGCAAGAAAATGAATGAAACAGGACCTTCCCCATCTTGTTCCAACGAAAATTTACCTCCAAAGACCAGCAAGAGAGGCCGTCAAAAGCCGCATTCAACCTGGTCGAGCTATTCAGCCAAGCTGGCTTCCCGCGCTTGCAAAATTTTCCCGACGTGTTCGCCCCCTTCGGACGAAAATTCAGGCTCTGAAAAGAAGAGGGTTTCAATCATTCTTCCTCCCATCAGCGAGGACGGTTGCTGTGTCCTATGTTTCAAAGATTCACTTGACGGGAATCGATCTTCAAATTCTAGAGACGACCAGCATTGGCAGCAAGAGACGCAGCAGCTGCCACAGGCGCAGGACGAAGAGCAGCAGCGTCAAGAAGCTTCGTTGGAAAACTTTTTCGAATGTGCCGCCGCCCGTGAACAGTCGAATGAAACGGATAATGAGTATTTCCAGCCTAGTTCCACCAACTCCCTGGCTGTTGATCTAACAAATCCGAAGGAAAGGCCGTTGGCAATCTGTTGCCCACAAGTTCAAGAATCCCAGAAACAAACTCTGGGATCTGCTTCGTCTGAAGAGGAGGGGTCAACGGATAGCAAGCTTTTTGTCCAAATCAATCAGAACAGTCACGACGACCCAATGAACAACGATTTCTCCCAAGCAGGTCAGGACAATAATGAAGTGGACGAATGCGAACGTTTTGCAAAGGCTAGAGAAGAATCAGAGGAGTTGCCGGCAAGGTACTCAGGGGTGCCAAATCAACCCGACAACGAGCCCATCGTACTACCCCACGTTGAACCGGTTTTCAGCTGCGATGCGATACTCTTCGACATGTGTCAAAAGCTGAAAAGATTTTGCGCCGACGAAGACCGACGAGTTAGTGAGATTCAATTTTGCGGAGAGCGACTAGTCATCGCCGGAGCCAGGATCGAGAGCTTCTGCATGCAGCTCGAGCTGAACTGCCAGCAAGTGAAGCAGTGCTGCTGCGAGACTCAGGCTCTCTGTCAGGCCAGCAGTGAGCCGGAAATGTTTGCGAAACCGCTGTTAGAACTGAGCCATTCAATAAAAGTCTTAGAATATACCTGCAAAGAACTGCAAAACGGCTGTTGTGAGTTAGCTAAGAGTGGGAAAAATCACAGCCAAGTCGGCGACGAACTGAAATGTGTCAGCCAGGAGCAACGACAAATGTGTTTGGCAATAAACGACAAGCTGCTCCACTCCGGTGATGAGGAAACAGCAAAAGAAGAAAACAACGACGGTAAATCGCCGGAAGAAAGTTCCGCCGCGCCGCAAACGAAAAAGTCCGTAACCACCATGATAAGCGAATTAACGGAAGTCTGCTGTAAGATAAAAAGCCAGCAGTCCAAAGTGTGCCAGGAACTTCAGCATCTTCAACAAACGAAGGCAGCAGGCGGTACGTGTGATGCGACACCGCCTCCGAAAGCGCCAATTCAAGATCCAGTATCTTTTGAATGTCTGTGTTCAGTTCCCGGCCCAGCTACGGTTGTATCTGCCAGTCCCCCAGCAGGGCCTCTCAGTCACACCCAAAAATTGACCGAAGAGTGCGCTAGGATCATGAGGCAGCAGCAACAGCTGTGCAGTTTGCTTCTGCAACTCCAGCAAAAACTTCTAACCAATCAAGAACGTTTCGAAAAAAATTCTGACTCGACTGAAGCACAAGACGAATTATGCAGCAACCTTGTTAGCTGAATTATTAGTTTTCTTTATATAAATTTAAATTGAATTTCTTGACTTTAGATCTTTTTGCGGCGATTATTCTCTTGTGGAACATCTAGAAGCAATAGGTGTCTGCTCTTTTAATTTTTTATACCAGCATTAATTTTGTGGGTGAATTTGTGACTGGTTAGACCCCCTTTGGAAGGCTAATAAGACCCTCTCCGCGTTATCCAATCAAACTGTAAATTGGCACATAGACTCGCTGCTGGTGACAACGCAATCTATTGTACATGAAAGTGTTTAGACACACACAAAAACTATGTTTTTGAATGACACTTGTATAGTTTCAAATCAAATTGCGTAAAATTAAACATCCTACCTTCTCGCCTACCCTAGGGGACAACGTACCACTTAGCCACGACCACCTCGTTTTTTGAATGTTTGTTGTTAATTATCGCTAAGATTGATAGCGGGCTTCTGGACAGCTTGGAAGAGTACACGTGCCAAGTTCTTGGCGACCTCAAGGACATCTGCTACTACCAGCAACAGAGAGTCAACAAGCAGGATCATTCCATGACCAGACCGCCTAACTGTTCCTTTAAGCTATCGTTGGAGCAGCGCCTTGCAAGGAACAGCGGTAAGCAGCTGAGGTCTTGTTCTATTTTTGGCTTTTTTTTTATAAATTTTTTTTTGAAGATATGATTTTAATAAAGCTAAAATTTTGATTTTGTTCACTATATTTTAGCAAACTAGCTTAATAATCAATCTTTAAAGTATCGCTAGGATATAAAAGCCATATATAAATTTGTATAAATTAATAATAATTTTTTTAATGCCCCTTTGCTGAATGTGAGCCGTCCCATACCTGGAAACAGTAAACAATATCAGATTACGACCTGCGACATGTACCTCCTGTCAACTGATATTTTAGCCTCAAAACACCTGCTGGTGTAGAAGACTATAAACTATAACAATTTCTTATTTACATACCACTAATAAGTCTAATTATAGACTTTTTATTGACAGTTCCATCATTTGAAATAAACTGTAACGCGCAAAACATATATTTAACATAATTTTCGTGGACCTTTTTCCTCACAAGTTAATAAAAACCTCCGTCCACTCCAGCTTACAATAAACGCATTTCCAGTTTTTTATCGACTTCAGGGAACGGCAGTACTGGAGTGGCAGCTGATGAAGGTCGACCCCTGCCTTGTCCACCGCCGAAGGAGCCACTGCAGAAGTGGAGCCACCAGCAGACCCCGGAGAGTAGGAGAGACTCGCAAGGCTCACGGAAAAGCAACCAGTCCCGCATCTGTCACCAGCAGCAAGATAGCAAGAAATGTAGGTCGATTCACAGCTGATGTTTTTCTCTACAAATATCTTTTTTTTTTCTCTCTTAGAAATGAAATAACTCGAATAAAAAAACATTTAACGATTTATCACTTTATTTATCCCTTAATTACTTCCATTCGGCAGCGCTTTATTTTCAATTACTTTAATGAAAAACCATTTAATAAATCATTAATGCAGAACGTTTCTAGTAATTTGCAGCATTTCAAACGCTTAATTGTAGGCGATTATTATATTTTTTTTTTAAATTTCCCTTTCAAATCACAACTCTTTATTAATATTTCAACCCGTCGGCTTAAATGACGGCTGACTGACTCAGCTTACACTTAAATTACCGCTAAACTTCATCGTCATCGTTGAAGGAATGAAAAATGATCGCTCAGCCAAGCTGGCAGTGGTCGCGCTCGAAATCGTCGCCATTTGCGGCATTTTAGCCGGATGGCGGGGGGTTCAGTTTTGGAAGATACTTTTGTAACCCACCCGCTCACACATACTCTAAGTGCCCTTTCAAAAATTTCAACAATAAAAAAGGTTTCAAGTACTTTTTAACCCCATGGTTACAAAGCCGTTTTCTCCTGAAGTCCGAAGCCATTGTTTGTTTTTTTAAACTTGACCGGATCAGACAAGAAAACAATTTCTAGGTAACTCAAACTGAATCAAACTGTCAGCGACTTCAATGCAAATGCTCCGGTTTTAAATAGACAAAAAAATTGAAAAAATGATTTATTAGCTGTTACATGGTGTAGAAATAGTAGGCGTGAAAATCTACTCCAGTACAAATCAAATGAAGTACTCTTTATTTTCAATTCAGCGTCAAAGTCTCAACTGAGGAAGGAGCTGGAAAGGCATTCCGTCACCCAGGAAAAAATCGGTCGGAACATCAGCGGGGTAGTCGGCGTCGGACTGCACGCGGACCTGGTTAGCTCCAGGAACGTGCAGATGGAAAAGGTCTTGTACATGCACGACAGGATAGTCATCGGCATGGCTCTGTACGAGAGCAAGCTGTTTGTAGTCGACGCTCAGAAGCCTGGACTGTTCGTCTACAGGACCCCGTGCCTGCAGGAGTTCGGAGAGTTTCAGATGAACCTGAAGCAACCTTGGGACCTCGTAGTCATCGGCAGCTTTTTATACATCACCGACTGCTTTCAAGCCAACTTCATACATAGACTTGATCTCACAGATAAGTATGCCATTCGATTGATTGGTTGATTGATTGATTGATTGATTGATTGATTGATTGATTGATTGATTGATTGATTGATTGATTGATTGATTGATTGATTGATTGATTGATTGATTGATTGATTGATTGATTGATTGATTGATTGATTGATTGATTGATTGATTGATTGATTGATTGATTGATTGATTGATTGATTGATTGATTGATTGATTGATTGATTGATTGATTGATTGATTGATTGATTGATTGATTGATTGATTGATTGATTGATTGATTGATTGATTGATTGATTGATTGATTGATTGATTGATTGATTGATTGATTGATTGATTGATTGATTGATTGATTGATTGATTGATTGATTGATTGATTGATTGATTGATTGATTGATTGATTGATTGATTGATTGATTGATTGATTGATTGATTGATTGATTGATTGATTGATTGATTGATTGATTGATTGATTGATTGATTGATTGATTGATTGATTGATTGATTGATTGATTGATTGATTTATTGATTTATTGATTGATTGATTGATTGATTGATTGATTGATTGATTGATTGATTGATTGATTGATTGATTGATTGATTGATTGATTGATTGATTGATTGATTGATTGATTGATTGATTGATTGATTGATTGATTGATTGATTGATTGATTGATTGATTGATTGATTGATTGATTGATTGATTGATTGATTGATTGATTGATTGATTGATTGATTGATTGATTGATTGATTGATCGATCGATCTATGGATCGATTGATTGATTCCGCAGAGAATAACACCTAAAAAATTTCCTCAGTTCTCTAACGAAGTGGAAAGTTCCAGGCGACGGCATCAGGAAGATTTCTCGAACCATGGGCAACACGCTACTCCTGGTCAGATACCCAGACCGGCTGGTCGAGTACAGCGACTCGGGAGAACTCATCAACGAGATCGTCGTAAACGTCGAAGGACTTGAGCTCAGCCATGCCGTCAAACTAGATGGTGACAAGTAATATTTTTTTACTGCGTTTGGCAAAACTTTTAGTGCGCCCCATAATATATCAGCGCAGTTCTGTTAATTGCATACAGTTGCTTACTAGCTGCATAAGCCGTTCTGTATAAACTTGTAAATATGCTTCTTTCAGCTATGTGGTCTGTGGCCTCAACTGGTACAGTCCGTGCAATCGGGTTTGCGTCGTCAACGGAAAAGGGCAGGTCGTCAAGAGATACAAGCAGCCGGTTGTCACCAGATCTACGGAAACAAACTCTAGCAACTGCAACAGCTTTGCTTACCAGCTGGCATCAAACGCTGCTGTTTACGGTTCTAGCGATCCCAGAGATGGCTACAAGACGTCCAGCTTTGGACCAGCCGTGTCTAGCGACGGCTACAGCAACAAAAGCAACAACGCTGTGGACTGCATGGGCGATTGCGGCGTGCACCTGGGAAAACAGAAACACTTACCAACTTTCAGGAAATCAACACAGTTGAATGTTGACTTCTGCCGCTATCGAAGAGACGACCAGCGGCTAGCGACAGTCGCCGACGCGCACTCGGCTAGCGACGACAGCGTCGATGAGCTGAAAGAAAAAAGATGCGTTTCCTGGAGCAATCCAGTCGACGATGCTGGTTTCAGCCTAGCCGCTGCCGACTACGAACACAGGAAATGGGTAAACCTCGGTGACGAAATAGTGAGATCGAAGCCGAAATCTCGACTGAAACCGCTCAACTCGACGAACAACAATGCTGATAGCTGCGCGCTCTGTATGCCAAGGGAAATACTGGACGACTATATAGTCGAGCCGACTTATATGATACTC
>OZ022247.1:23705808-23723308 GCA_963978895.1 Erpobdella octoculata | reverse complement strand
CCATATTTACGTACACTAATCCGTATTCACGTACATCAATCCATATTTACGTACACTAATCCGTATTCACGTACATCAATCCGTATTTACGTACACTCATCCGTATTCACGTACTGACATGCGTGCGCTTATCAACAAACTCGAGCGTGGATAAGAAACTTCGGTGTAGGTAAAATGTAATTGCAAAAAATTCAAATCAGAAATGATTCCGGTAGGACGGAAATTAGAAAGCTGAAGTTTAAATTAGGCCTGTATCATGGTTATGATGGGGACGGTCCACCTCCCCCTCCCCCTTCTCCCCTTCCTTTTTCTCCTCCTCATTATCATCATGATATACAATTGTGATGTTGATGATCATCTTGGATGTGACGATGCAAAAACAGTAAGAGTGGTGCTGTTGTAATTGATATAGAAAATCCGGGTTTATAAAATTCCGACCCGACCCCCATGCAAATTGAAAGCGCTAGAATCACGCTGACCACTCAAGCCTCCAGTCGCCCCGTGTCGCTGACGGTCGCGATCTGCAGTCGTGTCGGCACGCGTGCGTTTTTCTGGAGTTCGTGCGACACGTCGGAAGGAGAGAAAAGAAAGTCCTGTGATGTTTTTTTCTGCTTCTTCTTTGATTTTTGTCATGTCAAGTGCAGGTCGTGTCTAAGTTTAAAATGTCTACCTTGCCATTCGCTCTCTCTGATCTCATTCATTCGTGCTGCCGCTGCCGCTGCGGCAAGGCGAGCGATGGAAGCTCTAGTAGTCCGTGCAGTCGAGACTGCAGCCGTGGCTCTAAGAAAGGGTTGTGCTTTTCGATACGACGGTGATGATGACGATAGTTATTATTATTATTATTATTATTATTATTATTATTATTATTATTATTATTATTATTATTATTATTATTATTATTATTATTATTATTATTATTATTATTATTATTATTATTATTATTATTATTATTATTATTATTATTATTATTATTATTATTATTATTATTATTATTATTATTATTATTATTATTATTATTATTAATGCGGGATTTTTTATTTATAATTCTTCTTCATGACGTGGACGTGACGTAAATTGGAGCCGATGACGTCAGTGGTTTTTCGTGTTTCCGCCATGATGACGTGCCACGTGACGCCATGATGATTTGCTATGTGACGCCATGATGAGGTGCTATGTGACGCCATGATGACTTGTTATGTGACGCCATGATGATGTGCTATGTGACGCCATGATGATGTGCTATGTGACGCCATGATGATGTGCTATGTGACGCCATGATGATGTGCTATGTGACGCCATGATGATGTGCTATGTGACGCCATGATGATGTGCTATGTGACGCCATGATGATGTGCTATGTGACGCCATGATGATGTGCTATGTGACGCCATGATGATGTGCTATGTGACGCCATGATGATGTGCTATGTGACGCCATGATGATGTGCTATGTGACGCCATGATGATGTGCTATGTGACGCCATGATGAGGCGCTATGTGACGATGCCGTGGCGTGACAATCGCGGCGGCTTACAATTATTTAATGAAATCATCTTTTATATTTAAAAAAATCGTTTGAAATTTAAAAATTTCTGAATTTGTTTTATTTTAAAAATTTCTGAATTTGTTTTATTTTAAAAATTTCTGAATTTGTTTTATTTTAAAAATTTCTGAATTTGTTTTATTTTAAAAATTTCTGAATTTGTTTTATTTTAAAAAAATGAAGTATAAAAAATGGAAATAAATTGGACGCATTAATATTTCAAATCTGCGAAATTGAAAAATGAGCAAGGAATCGTCTGAGTTTTTTGACTTATGAACTCTTGAAAATTTGATGCAAACGCATCAGTAGTGTTCAGGGCTTACTTAAGCGATTCTAGAAACTTTCTAGAAGAGTAAGTAAGGATAGGATTGAGAAAGAAGAAGGAGGAGGAGGAGGGAGAGAGACAGAGAGAGTGAGAGAGAGAGAGAGAGAGAGAGAGAGAGAGAGAGAGAAAGAAAGAGAGAGAGAGAGATATGGCGTAAATTAACATTTGAGAATAAAGCACCTGGAACTAAAACGACGAAAAAAGTAGAAATAATAAATGAAAAAGAAAGAAAAAATGAGAAGATGAAGCAATAAAATGGAACAATAGGAGAAAGTTAGAAATAGAAATAAATATGAACCTCTAAAACTGATAAATATACGAATGTCTATTTGTAAATTATTTTTGTTAACAACAACAAAATTTTGTATCATTCTTTTATGGTTGCAGCAGTTTTCTGTCCGTTCTGGATGATGATGCATTTTTACGCGCAAAACAGAAACTGAAAAAAAAACGCCTCTTGTCCATTTACTTGCACGATATTACAGATGCAGTAATGTAACTGAAACCTACACTGTCGTCATCATCATCATCATCAATCATCATCATCATCATCATCATCATCACCACCACCATCACCATCATCATCATAATCATCATCATCCTCCTCCTCCTCCTCATCATCATCATCATCATCCTCATCATCATCATCATCATCATCATTATCATCATCATCATCATCACCACCACCACTACAACCACCATCACCATCACCATCATCGTCATCATCATCATCATCATCATCATCGCCATTATAGCAGGCATAACCGCCACATCCATTAGTAATACTAGCGCTGTAGAAATTTTAGAGCAAAGCTTTCGGGAGACGACATTTTTTGGATGAAGAATTTCTTCCGCTCCCCTTTCAACCGCCGCCAGACTACTATCATCATCACCATCATCATCATCATCACCATCATCATCATCGTCATCATCATCACCATCATCATTATCATCATCATAATCATCATCACCGACTGCCGCTACTGCCATCGCTACACCACCACAACCACTGTTATCTCTTCTACTATAATCATCACTATCGTCATCATTTTTCTCATCGTCATCATCGTCATCACCACCACCACGTCCACCAGTGCCATCACGACCACTGCTGCGGCAAGAAGCGATGACCGAGCGACACGGCGCGACGCCGGCGACACATTGATTGATGGATTGATTGATCGAGAAGAAGGGAAAAAGCTTACGTAATGAACCTGTAATTAATCCAATTATCCCATTGGTTATTGGCTGACACCGTCACTGACAGGCGTCAATTAGCTCAACGTATGCGCGCATGTACGTCTCTCCGTATGCCTCCGTACGTGCGTGTACGCCTCCGTCTGCGCTAGTTCGCGTGCGTCTGCTTCGGTATGCGTGCGTGCGTGTTCCAGGAAGGTATAAATATATTTCTTGGATCATCGCTTTCGTCTGGCATTTTCTCCGGGAATTTCTGAGACGGTTTTTGGACCGCACGCCTCTCGTCATATTGTATGGCGTTTCTTAAAAAAAAATTTAACTATTTTTTTTTTGCATTCCTTATTTGCTCTCTCTCGAAGAATAGAATTTAAGTTTTTCTAAACTAGAAACTTTTTTAGCAAGTAAACAAAAAAAAAGCTGTTTTGTTGAGCAACAATTTATTTGTTGAAGCGGCTTGCCAAACTGCATAAATGTTGATGCAACAGATTAAGTTTATAATTTTGATTTGCACGACAAAGAAAAAAACACAAAAAATAATTTTGCAGAAAAATAAGAAAAATATCTACAATTGTTTTTTCCTCTCCAATAAACTTGAAAAGATGCGACACATCTGCCAACTGCTGAAAAGTATGTGCTCAATTCTTTTTTCTTCTTTTTTACTTTTAGATTTTTTTCCATTTTACTTGTTTCAATGATTACAATTTTTGGCTCAAGTATTTATTTAATTCGTTTTTGAAAGATTTTGTAAAGTTTCGATTTTTTTGCGATGGTCAGTTTTATAGCTCAGTTTATCATAATTCCTATCATCTCGGCAGCCATATTTGTTATCATCATCCCAAACATCCTCATTATCATGCTCACCATCATCATCACTATCGTTGTCGTCGTCGTCATCATCATCATCATCATCATCACCACTAAAACCACAACCATCATCATCATCATAACGTTGTCGTTATCATTATCACCACCAACGAATCTCGCCATTTTCTTCCATCCTCTTCTCCATGGCCCCTTTTATTTCCAACCGCCACCCGTCCAAATCCAGCCATGCTGCTTGAGCCGATGTAGTCTTATGAAAAGTAGTGGGGGTGGGAACAGGGTAGTCCCACTGCAGTAGCCCCCTCCCCAAACATTGCAATCATATACAAATTCTAATAATGATTAGCAATTCATGATTTAAACTTGAACACATGCCTAACTTAATGACTTTTTTAAAATCACATTTTAGTTTTTTTTAGCTTTTTCATGTCAATTATTTTAATGAAAAAAAATTTTTACTGTCACCAGAATGGATTTATTATTTTTTTATTCCCTTTAAGAATCGCCATCACTTTATTGTAAAACTATCGAAACTTCATCCTAGACTCGACAACACTCCACCACATTCACGGAGCACACCACCCGAACCATCACGACCACCCTCCCCCCTAAAAGTCCCCTCACCACAAAGCTGGTCCCCCCTCTCGACGCGCATGTCTGTTCTGGCTGCCTCACGATTCCAATTAGGTCTTCCTTCTCGCGCTGTCGTTTTCCATATGTCTCCCTTTAGCTTTCTTTTTTCGCTACTTCTCTTTCTATCTCCTTTCCTCTTTCGCGTTCTCTCTCTCTCTCTCTCTCTCTCTCTGTCTCTCTCTCTCTCTCTCTCTCTCTCTCTCTCTCTCTCTCTCTCTCTCTCTCTCTCTCTCTCTCTCTCTCTCTCTCTCTCTCTCTCTCTCTCTCTCTCTCTCTCTCTCTCTCTCTCTCTCTCTCTCTCTCTCTCTCTCTCTCTCTCTGTCTTTCCACCCTTCGGATTCCTTCTTTCACTTTCGTTCTGTCACATTTTTTTAAATTTTATTCTTATTTTCTCATCTCGTCGTCTTGTTTTCTTATTTAATTTTAAACTCTTCCATCTCTGTTTTGTCTTTCAATTGATTTAATTGTCTTTCTCTACCCCCCCCCCTCCTTTTTCTCTCACTCTCTTTTTCTCACTTTTTCTCGCTCTCTCCATCTATCTGTCTCTTTTCTTCTTCTTATCTCTACGTCTATCTGTTTCTTTTTCGACTTTATCACCTTGTGTCAATTTCCATCTTCTGTTGGTTTGTTTTTCCGTTTTTCAATTTTCTTTCTTTGTTGTTAGTTTTATGTTCTTTCAAGTTTTTTTTTATTTCTTATTTTCAACTTTTTTCTTTTCTTCTACATTTTTCATGTTTTTCTTTTTATTCTTCTACATCATCATCATCATCATCATCATCATCACTACCTCTACCACCACCACTACCACCACTATCATCATCATCATCATCAGCATCATCATTATCATCATTATCATCATCATCATCTACATCATCATCATCATCATCATCATCATCATCATCATCATCATCATCATCATCATCATCATCATCATCATCAGCAGCAGCAGCAGCAGCAGCAGCAGCAACAGCAGAAGTAGTAGCAGCAGCAACGCCATCTTTTTTCTCTCTCACTTAAATTTTCTCTCCATTTTAGCGATATCATCCGCTAAAGTTCTTAAAATTATAATCAAAAATAAAAATTCTAACTGTAGTTAATAATTATTAAGCAAATTACTTGAAGTTGAAAAAAGAATGAAGTATTTTTTTAAGAACTAAAAATATTTTTTTCGAAAAAATAATAACGATAAAATAAATAATTTAAATAAAAATAAATAATAATGATAATATGTTATTATCAGAGTTGTTATTATTTGTATTTATTTATTTATTTAGTTAAATATTTAGTTATTGTTTTCTTTACAAAAGCGGATATTTGACAAATTCCCGGCATTAAAAAATACCTGGATGAATGTTTTAATCCTCTCTCACATGCATCTGTGCGTGAGTCCAAACGTGCGTGTTTTGTGTGTGAGTCTGTGGTCGCTGCGTACAAAAATAGTTGTTGCTGGTTGTATTGGTTTTTGCTGGTTGTATTGGTTGTTGCTAGTTGTATTGGTTGTTGTTGGTTGTATTGGTTGCTGTTGATTGTATTGGTTGTTGTTGGTTGTATTGGTTGTTGCTGGTTGTTTTGGTTGTTGCTGGTTGTATTGGTTGTTGTTGATTGTTGGTGGTGTGTATCATCACGGGCAATGCTGAAAAGTCAAGGACTTAGGCATCTAGTTATTTCCCCATTGAACCTGCCTTAGTACTGTTTTCTTTTAGTATAATTATGCTCTTGACAGTAATTTTTAAGACAAAAAAAAGCTGAGCACCCCTGAGCGGATTCGAGCCATCAGCCTTTTGTTTTTAGCAGAGTGTAGTCGATTGTAAGTCGGTTCTTGCAGCTGATTCTTGTTACAGTTGCACTTGTAAAGTCGGGTTTCTTGAGAAGTCGTCGTGGTAGTTGTAGCCAGAGCAGTTCTGAAGGTTATAGCTGGATTAGCTTTAGATGTAGTGGTAGTGGTAGTGGTAGTGGTAGTGGTAGTGGTAGTGGTGGTGGTGGTGGTAGTAGTAGTAGTAGTAGTAGTAGTAGTAGTAGTAGTAGTAGTAGTAGTAGTAGTAGTAGTAGTAGTAGTAGTAGTAGTAGTAGTTGTAGCAGTAATGGTAGGTCTTATATAAAGAAATTATTTTCCACTTTGTTAATTAGGACTGATTCCTTGCACTCGCTCCATCATCAACAACATCTCAACCAGCCCTCTCTCTTTATTCTTCCAGCGATGAAATTTTTCGTTATTTATTTGAATAAATAACTACAACGATAATATAATATTATTATATTTTATTATTTTATTATTAATAATTATTATTTAAATTGTTTATTTCATTTACCTGTACTGCTACTGTCTCCGACAGGACGACACGATCATCAATACATATTACACCAATTACTTTTCCACGATGTGTGCAATCGTTACCACAGTTTCGATTGAGATCAACAACAACATATTAGCTACCGATAACAACAAACAGCAACACTCATTTCTACAACAACAACAACAACATCTCTTGCTACAACAAGAACAACAATAAACAAAAAAATCATTGTTACAACAACAATAAACAACAACTTTCATTGCTACAACAACATAAAAAACAAACAACAACAGTAGCATCACACATCCTTCTCAAAACAAGCTCCGACGATGCACTTTCGTAAACAAACTTTCACCGGCACAACGCACGGAGAGACAAACAAGCTTGTCACACGTGCATAAGAAGTTAGTTAAGTAAAAATAAACGTTTAATAAAGAATTGAATTCCTCAAATTAACAACATTATTTACGAAAATAAACAAATCTGGTAGTGAAATGCAAAATCACCGAAGGTATTCGAGGAGAAAAATTTACAAGAACTTTTTTAAAGATCCAAGAAGACACCAACCGTGCCAGGCAGGATGATGCAGGCAGACATACAGACAGTCACACGCACGCCATGCGTCCGCATGCGGACGCATGGCGTGCGACGCAGATCCTGAGTGTACGTTCACCAACTCCAGCGTAACGCTTCTCCATTTCTTATACAGCTGTATGTGAAGATGTGGCTATAGAGTCAGTGTGGTGAGATGATGCTATGTATGTATGTATGTGTGTTTGGGTGTATGTGTGTATATGTGTGTATGTATGTGTGTATGTTTATGTGTATGTGTATGTGTATGTGTATGCGTATGCGTATGCGTATGCGTATGCGTATGCGTATGCGTATGTGTATGTGTGTGTATATGTGTATGTGTATGTGTATGTGTGTATGTATGTGTGTATGTATGTATGTGTGTATGTATGTATGTGTGTATGTGTGTGTATGTGTGTATGTATGTATGTATGTATGTATGTGTATATGTGTGTATGTGTGTCTATGAGTGTGTGTGTGACTTCATTGGATCTCCTGTTCACGACACCTGCTACTCCACTGTTTCTTCATTACAACTCATTACACAGCTCTTCCTGACTTATCATGGCTTGTGCACGTTCACACGTTTGCTGGAGAAATTATGGTTGTAGTGCTAAACAGGAGAAAAAGTGAGAATCAGGAGAGAGAAATAGAGAAAAAGAGAGAGTGAGAGGGAGAAAGAGAGAAAGAGAGAAGGAGAGAGAGGAAAAAGAATTATGGGAAAATAAAAAATAGAAGAAAACGGGATTAGAAGCAAGAGAATTAAAAGGCCAGGAAAATAAGAAAAAACAAAACAGTGAAAAAACTCTAAAAACTGTAAAAATATTAAAAAAAACAAATTTTAAAACAAAAAATTGACTTTGAAAAAAAAGAAATAAAAAGTAGATATGATAAAAATAAAAAAAATATATGGGAAAGAACAGCAAAAAAGCAGGCCGGGATTTTAGAAGAGAATAAAAAAGAACAAGTAGATTAAGAAGAAGTACAAGTATTCAGGAAGAAGAACTTGAAAAACTTCGGAAAAATTCGGATCGAAACTAAAATATAAATTATAAAAAACATTTTTTTTAAACAACGCTTGTATACCAATGTGCTAAAAGGTAAAAAATAATAATAAAGTGCACATGTTAACATTTTTTTAATTAAAGGTTTCGTTTGGAGGATTAAAGCGTTGGGCGATAGTAGGTTATTGATATTATATAGATTACGCCCAACGCTCTTATCTTCAAAACGAAAACTTTTGCTCAAAAAAAGGTTAATATGTACACTTTAATATTATTTCTAACCTTTTAGCATATTAGTATACGAGCGTTGTTTAAAAAATTTTTTTTTTTATATTTTATATTATTTTTCATTTTTTAGTGTTTTATTTTTTCTGTCTCTCTATCTTTCTCTTCCTCCATCTCTCTTTTTTTCTGGCTTTATCTTCCTTCCTCTTTCTCTTTCCTTCTCTCTCTTTCTTTTTTTTCTTTCTCTCTCTCTCTCTCTCCTCTCTCGAATAACTATTTTGTTGTCAAGAAAATTTTCATGAAATCAAGAATTTCAAATCAAAATAAAAGTTACGTCATTCATTCGCTAACCGCTCCTAACAGAAGCAAGGCCATCCGAAGCAACGACGCCATTTTAGAATTTCGACTTCTACGTTGAATTCGATTAAACCTACGAAAATAAATAAATTTTTATTTTATATATAAATATATTAAATTATATATATTGTGTGTATCGACAAGTGTTTACTTAGGAATGAAGCTGAAGCTTCAATTTCATAGCTGAAAAAGTTGAATGAATCTCTAAAAAAAAAACTACAAACAAATTCGAGAATGACATTTGACAGAAACACCGAATTAATCGACATCATCAGAATTTCAGTAGTAGTGGCGAGTTTTCTCCAGCTTGTCTCGCCAAAATCGCCTGACGGCTGTGAATACTGGGCAGATGAGCTTGTGTGCCGGAACTCATTAGATAAACGAAATCTCATAGGTGACGACTGGAAACGAGCAAACATCGTTCAACTTTTAAACCTCGACGATGTCGAAATTGCCGAGCTGAACGTAGAGGATATGGATGAACTTGATGAAGTAAAAGAAAGAAAATTGGTAGTTAGACATTGTAATATTGATTTCAACGCTTGGTACATGATGGACATTTTTAGAAGCTTTAAATACATTTTAATCGAAGAGAGTAACCTAACAACAGCGTATTTCGGAGACGGAAAAATTAATGTTACGTTACTCAATGTCAGAATCGACAACGACTATAAAACATTTGAGTCTACAAGAATCGAAACTCTGATTTTGAAAAATGTTTTTATAAAGAATACAACAAGGGAACAGACTTTTTATAACAGCGACATTAAGAAATTAATTATTAATAACCTCGATGGTATTAGCAGCCAAGGAATTTGTTCCTTAACAATGCTCGAAGAGTTAAATATGGTCCTCGTCCAAGACAAGTTCCTTCTTGATCCAAACTGCTTTGAGGTAATGGTGAAATTTTTTTCGCAGGTTAAACTAAAAACTAAAAATTTTAATTCATTATTAGGTATAGGTATAGAAGCAAACTCAAAATTTCTGAATAACATATATGAATTGCTGATTGGGCCCCCACGGCCAATTAATTTAGTGGCGACTTTTCTGAAACTTGACATGCCCGATTTACAGGCACAAAATCCCAGGCCTGATCCGTACTGATTTGTGCCCGATCCGTTCCTATAGTTATAACCTCGTAAACCATTTTACAAATGAAATAATGTTATAATTTTTAATAGTAGTAAGCGTATAAGTCAAATGGGAACAGAAGCTTCGGCTCTATATATACTTGCTAAAACCTTTTCATCGTTTCAGAACCACGAGAACTTGACTAGCTTGATGCTCACTGGCATAGGTAGCAATTTGAGAGAACTTCTACATAGCATCAAAGGCAAATTAAAAATCTTGCATCTTTCCAGCGTCATCTTACCAGATGGTCTTCGTCTGACCGAAGATGGAAAATTTCTGACGGATCTGGTACTCATGAACTGCTCTATATCGGAAATCCGTATCCAGGATTTCAACGAAATGGTAAATCTTGAAAGATTGGACTTACATTATAACAACTTGAAGAGCATTCCATCAGACTTCAGAGACTTATTTTCTAAGCTGAGAAGTCTCGACCTGTCCCACAATCCGCTAGTTTGCAACGAAAACTTGGAGTGGCTGCGCGACCCAAGCTTATGCCACCTCAAATTGACAAGTCAAGTCAAGTGCTCGGACTCGGAAACCAGAGAACGGTTTCTCGAAAATTGGTCGTGCGGAAAATCGATTGTACCTCGGATTACTAGCTTTTACTATCAGCCTGAGAAATTAGAGGATGATTATCTGATGTTCAAGTGCTCCGTAGTTTCTTTCCCGCCTTCTGAAGTTTTCATTTATCTTCCAGACGGCTACAAAAAGTACTACGCCAATAGGAACAAGAAGACTAACTTGGATGTTACTTTTTACTACAGAGCTAATGAACATTCAGCCCAAGGATCGTACAGCTGCTTTGCCAGGAACAACATGGGCTCGTTCAACAAGTCTCTTCTCGTTACACCCAAGCGGACTGTGAGTTCAGCTCCAGTTCGACTAACAGTTGGTCGGCTGTATTGGATTTTAGCCACTTTGATTCTGTTTCGACTCCGGTTCTTTTGAATATTCTAAACGGAACAGCTCGTTTGAAGAAAGACAACTTTTAGAATGGCCGTGTTGGTTATGAAACTGCTCGTGATAACGATGACATTCATGTTTTACATAATGATAGCAATAGTGATAGTGATGCTGGTGCTGGTGATGGCGATTACGTTGATTATGTTGGTGATGATGATGATGATGATGATGATGATGATGATGATGATGATGATGATGATGATGATGATGATGATGATGATGATGATGATGATGATGATGATGATGATGATGATGATGATGATGATGATGATGATGATGACCAAGCAGTTGAAAAAAACTAAATCTAGAAAATGACAAAATAACAAAAAAAATTAGCTTGAAAAATACGCCGAAGGACAAAACATGCGGAATGAAATGCCGTATTGCAAAATAAAGAGAAATATCAGAGCGTAAAAAAATCCTAACAGACGCACATGCATTTACAAACGCACATACTTGCACACATACTTACATACATACATACATACATACATACATACATACATACATACATACATACATACATACATACATACAGACATACATACATACATTCATACATACATACATACATACATACATACATACATACATACATACATACATACATACATACATACATACATACATACATACATACATACATACATACATACATACATACATACATACATACATACATACATACATACATACATACATACATACATACATACATACATACATACATACATACATACATACATACATACATACATACATACATACATACATACATACACACACACACACACACATACATACATACATACATACATACATACATACATACATACTTACAACCACATAAACACGGACATTTACACACACTTACAAACGCCTATTTTTTCGAGGCAAACATTCTCTTTCAATTCAAAACTTCATCTACCCATTCGTTTCACATGTGGGCACTTCTTTTCACGACTTTTCTGTTATCCTTTACTCCTTTCTTCCCTCTCTTATTTTCTCTCTTTCTCTCTCTCTTTCTTTCTCTTTCTCCCTCTCTTTCTTATATTTTTTTCTATCTCTTTTCCACTCTTCGTTTCATTCCATTCTCTGCATTTATATTTTCCAAATGCGTAATGGCCTATTTAAGGCATATGAAAAGAGAATTGAATGGGCTGAAAATGAGAGAGAGAGAGAGAAAGAGAGAGAAAGAGAGAGAGAAAGAGAGAGAGACGGAAAGAAAGAAATAAAAGGGAAGAAAAACAGAGTATTATAAAAGGAGAAAAAGAAAGAGAGAAGAGATAAAAGAATGAAGAAGAAAAGTAAGAGAGAAAACAGAAAAACGGAAAGAATAAAAAAGAAGGGCAAGGAAAAACGTCTCATATGGGCAGGAATTTCAAAGCGAGAGTTGCTTTCCATTAGAGACACACTCAGTCACGGTCGCACACCACTCACACAGGCACGCACACAGGCACGCACATAAAAAGCACATGTGAGGAAAAGAAAAAGGAAACACGTGGAGACAAAGGGACAATTACGCAAACACTTGAAACGATGGAGAGTGGAGCGAGGAGCTGCTGGAATAGAATAGAATGTAGATGAGAATGTGAAAAGAAGAAGAAGTAAAAAAGAAGAAGAGAAGAAATAGAAAGAGAAAGAGAGAGAAACAGGGTACAAGAGAGAGAGAGAGAGAGAGAGAGAGAGAGAGGCGGAGACAAAGACATCTGCAGATGAAGTTTCAGTGAAGCAGTGGAATGATCTTCAAATCCTGGATATGACCGCCGCGGCAAAAATTCCAAACTTTTGACATGACGGCGGACGTTTTATAAAAACCGGGGAGAAGAAAATCTCGAGCGGATAAAAATGAAAATCAAAAAACAAATGAAAAAATGGAGAAAATATAGAAATAGACAGAAATAAGTAGAGATAGACAGAAATAAGTAGAGATAGACAGAAATAAGTAGAGATAGACAGAAATAAGTAGAAATAGACAGAAATAAGTAGAGATAAACAGAAATAAGTAGAAATAGACAGAAATAAGTAGAAATAGACAGAAATAAGTAGAGATAGACAGAAATAAGTAGAGATAAATAGAAATAAGTAGAAATAGACAGAAATAAGTAGAAATAGACAGAAATAAGTAGAAATAGACAGAAATAAGTAGAAATAGACAGAAATAAGTAGAAATAGACAGAAATAAGTAGAGATAGACAGAAATAAGTAGAGATAGACAGAAATAAGTAGAAATAGACAGAAATAAGTAGAAATAGACAGAAATAAGTAGAAATAGACAGAAATAAGTAGAAATAGACAGAAATAAGTAGAAATAGACAGAAATAAGTAGAAATAGACAGAAATAAGTAGAAATAGACAGAAATAAGTAGAGATATACAGAAATAAGTAGAGATAAATAGAAAAACTGAACAAAAAAAATGAAGTAAAAAAGAGGAAGTAGAGAAAATTCCTGCATTGACAGAGCAAAAAATTTTAGCCGAGAAATTATTTGAAGTGAAATAAAAAAAAAATAAACGATGATCAAAACAAAAAAGTGATTTAAAAAGTATAGATGGAAATGGAGCAGTGAGAGAAAAAAGAGAAAGAGGAAGAGAAAGAGAAAGAGAAAGAGAAAGAGAAAGATAAAGATATATATATATATATATATATATATATATATATATATATATATATATATATATATATATATATATATATATATATATATATATATATATATATATATATATATATATATATATATATATATATATATATATATATATATATATATATATATATATATATATATATATATATATATATATATATATATATATATATATATATATATATATATATATATATATATATATATATATATATATATATATATGCACGCACATTTTTGCACACGTGTTTAAAAACGTACAAGAATGGAAGTCGCAAAAAAAATAACTGAAAAAATGTAGAAAATGAGAAAAAAACGAGAAAAAGAAGCAAAGAAATATGAGTGGGTGTATTAGGATGGTAACAAGGTCTCCATCATTGACAATTACCGGCACATTACCCGGCATCGAAGGAGGGACCGAGGCTGATGCATTCCCGGTTGCCCTGGGGGAATTTGCCCGGTGGCCTGAACTTTGAGGGCGGTCGGCGGAAGAAAAAAGGTTGGACCGACCAATTTCTAAATCACTTTCGTCAGACTGGAGTTCGATGATGGAAGATAAATTTGCTCGAAGGAATGCCGATGGTGACTGGTTGTGGTTGGTCGTGGTGGTTGTGGTGGTTGTGATAGTTGTGGTTGTGGTGGTCGTGATAGTTGCGGTTGTGGTGGTAGTGGTTGTTGTGGTGGTAGTGGTTGTTGTGGTGGTGGTAGTTGTGGTGGTTGTGGTGGTCGTGGTCAGAGAAGACGTGATGATGATGATAGAAATGACGATGTTAATGGGAAAACATGAGGTGAGGGTAGTCCTATGGTGAATTATTGGTTGAGGGAATTGATTACTGAGTAAGTGGGTGGTTGAGTTAATGGGTGGATTTTGTGTGTTAAACCAATTTTTGGTGAGTGATTGAGTATGCGAAATTTTGAAAAGTTAACTGTTTTTAAGTGGGTAGTCTGGGTGCTATATTTTTTCTTCGTTACAATTGAAATCTATGAAAAACATTGGGATTAAGCTAATCACATTAAAAGTTTTAAAAATGCGCTCGCTTTTAGTTTTCATCATTTTTTCTATTTTTTCATCTTTTTTCTTTCGTTTTTCTTTTTTTTTTCTTTTACAGTTTTCATTTTTTCAGCAAATTTTATTATATAACTTTTGACTGAACGTACTGGAATGTGTGCGTTTGAATGCGTACACACGTTTGCCTACGTATGTCTAAATGTGTGCCTATGTATGTCTACATGTGTGCCTATGTATGTCTACATGTGTGCCTATGTATGTCTACATGTGTGCCTATGTATGTCTACATGTGTGCCTATGTATGTCTACATGTGTGCCTATATATGTCCACATGTGTGCTTATGTACGTATACATGTGTGCCTATGTATGTCTACATGTGTGCTTACATATGTCTGCATGTGGTCCTATGTGTATGTGCGCGTCTGCGCGATGGTAGCGTGGTGTTTTTTTTTCCTGTCGACAACAAAGATGCATTTTTGCCTTCCATCCTCCTCCTCCTCCTCCTCCTGCCAGCCCACCGAAGAGACCTGTGCAACAAAGCTAATTTGCGAATGACGTTTCCAAGGAGGAAGACACCCGCGTTTTTTTTCGCCCGGTAGTTTTAGAAGTACACGCACACCCACACACACGCACACCCACACACACGCACACCCACACACACCCACACACACACTCACACACGCACACCTACATAGACCCACGCCCAAAATAACATAAAAAAACCTAGTTTTTTTCCCATCCATGGTAATGTTTATTTGTTTGTTTTTTTTTGTTGCTCGGTGCTTATTGATGTTTTGGATTTTTTTCCGAGTGGTAATGTCAGTGGGATTATGCAAAATGATTCATTGAATACAGATGATGCAATTGTGCTAATAACGATTATAAATAAGCATTAATAAAAGTATTAAATAATAATAATAATAATAATGAATAATAATAATAATGAATAATAATAATAATGATTTTCAAAATCTTGATAGCCTCGATAAAGATTGCAACATAAAAAAATTTTTCACGAGAAAAAATTTAGAAATAAAAATTTTTTTTTCTTATAAGGCTAAAGTTAAAAAATCATTTTCAACATTTCATCAATTATTCAGGTGGACAGAGGTCAAGGTGGAGTTCAAGGTCAGAAAAAAAAGTAGAAAGCGGAGTCTCCGGTGTTAGTTTTTGTGTGTGTTTATGACTCCCTGTCCGATGGTGATGATGATGATGATGATGATGATGATGATGATGATGATGATGATGATGATGATGATGATGATGATGATGATGATGATGATGATGATGATGATGATGATGATGATGATGATGATGATGATGATGATGATGATGATGATGATGATGATGATGATGATGATGATGATGATGATGATGATGATGATGATGATGATGATGATGATGATGACGATGATGACGATGACGATGACGATGACGATGACGATGACGACGACGATGACGACGACGGTGACGATGATGATAATGATGATGATAAAATGTGACTAACCCAGCAGTGACCACCACCATCATCATCATCATCATCCCTCCCATCGTTGTCGTCATCAATTTCATTATGGTGAACTCGGCAATTATTATGAATGACGCAGCCGACGTCTTTTTTGCCGCTACTCTTGTCATCAATAATCGCCGACGTCACCACCACGTCATGGCGACAGTCATCACTCACCATCATTGTCATCGTCCTGCTTTTGTTATTATTACCGTTGTCATTCATCATCTCCAGTCGTCATCGTCATCGTCAGTCCAATCTGAGCATCATCGTCATCATCATCATCATCATCAGTATCATCATCACCGCCACCATCATCATCATCATCATCATCATCACCACCACCATCATCATCATCATCATCATCGTCATCACCATCATCATCATCATCGTCATCAGTATCATCATCATTATTACCATCAATCTGGCCAGCATCATTAATGTTACCACGATTGTCACTAGAATCATGTGCATCTTTATAACCACGACTCGCAGCGTATTTATCCTAATAATTGCTCACATCTTCTTTATTGCCGCTATCAATTTCTTGTCACACCTGTGCATATGTGAGTATCTATGTATTATAGTATGTAAACATTTATACAAACCTGCCTAAGTAGTCCACAACTGAAGTACGCAAGTACGCTAAGAAAAGAATTTCAACAATAAAGACTAAGCACAACAACAAAATACACACATCAACAACAAAATACACACATCAACAACAAACTACACACATCAACAACAAAATATACACATCAACAACAAAATACACACATCAACAGCAAAACAACGATCGTGCCTTACTTCACACATTATCGCCAGCATCCGCTTAATTACCACTACAACCAGCACAACCACCAGCACTACTACTTACCACCACCAGCACCAGCACCACCACCACTAGCACTACCACCACTAGCACTACCACCACCACCATCACTACCACCACCACCACTAGCACTACCACCACCAGTACTACCACCACCACCATCACTACCAGCACCACCACCAGCACTACCTCCACCACCACCAGTACCACCATCACCACCAGTACCAGCACTACCACCACCAGTACCAGCACCAGTACCAGCACTACCACCACCAGTACCACCAGCAGCCGCAGAACAACAATAACGGTAGAAATGAGAATTAGGAAGCATCAGTCCAGCTGCTGTGGTGCGGAAATGTGACTAATTTCAGCGCATCAATCTGCATGGAATAAGCAGAAACTGGACACGACAGTTGCGCCGTGAGGGAG
>OZ022247.1:23617169-23705608 GCA_963978895.1 Erpobdella octoculata | reverse complement strand
AAGAAAATTTACAGACAAGAAAGGGTAGAGACAAGAAAAGATACGGAAAAAGAATGACGGGGACAAAGAAGGATACCGAGAAAGAAAGACAGAGACAAATATAGATACGGAAAAAGAATGACAGATACAAAGAAGGATACCGAGAATGTACGTGCATTGCGTCAAGACACGTATCACATTACATCTGGAAGAAAAAAACACAATCCCTGTGTCATCTGTCCGTGTATCCTTGCCTATCTCTTACACTCAATATCACTCTCTTTTATCCTCCATATTTTTTTCTTTAATTCTCTCTTTCTCTGATTAAATTTTCAATTAAAGTCATTTTTTTACACCATCATCGTTATCGTAATCACCCTGATCACCTGCATCATCACCTTCATCATCAACATTATAATCATTATTAATCATCATCATCATCGTCATCATCATCATCACCATCATCATCATCATCATCATCATCATCATCACCATCATCACTATCACCATCATCATCATCATCATCACCACCATCATCATCACCATCACCATCATCATCATGATCACCATCATCATCATCATCATCATCATCATCATCATCACCATCATCATCATAATCACCATCATCATCATGATCACCATCATCATCATCATCATCATCATCATCATCATCATCATCACCACCATCACCATCACCATCACCATCATCATCATGATCACCACCATCATCATCATCATCATCATCATCATCATCATCATCATCATCATCATCATCACCATCATCATCATCATCATCATCATCATCGATGTCGTAATTCTCGTTTGTTCTCACGGAAAGTCGTTGCGCAAAGAAAGGAGAAAAAAAGGAGAAAAAAAGAGAAGAAGATTATGATTGTGATTATAATAAACAAAAGAAAATGAGAGAGAGAAAGAGACATACAACCAGACATACCTAGAGAGAGTAAATGAGAGAAGAAGGAAAACTTTGCAGTATACAATTATTCATTAGTTGGTTGTCTTATCAAATATGAATGCGATCTATATTCTAATAGAGATGCATTCTTCGTGGCATCTTCTTTCACTCACTCATTCATTCACTCATTTACTCACTCATTCATTCATTTACTCATTCATTCATTCACTCACTCACTCATTCACTCACTTACTTAATCACTTATTTTTCGTTCTTTGTATTTTAATTTGTTTGTTTCAATATTCTTTCTTTTACTTCGTTATCACGTTAGTTTTGTCACTTTTGTCAGATGGTGGGATCGATTCCAGAAATTCATCACCAGCACAATCATCCTCATCATTTTCACCAACGTCATCATCATTATCATTATCATCATCATCAGCTGCAGCATCGTCATCGTCATCTTCACCGTCATCTTCATCGTGGTCGTCGTCGTCGTCATCGTCATCATCATTATCATCATCATCATCATCATCATCATCATCATCATCATCATCATCATCATCATCATCATCGTCATCATCATCATTATCATCATTATCCTCCTTTTCACGACAGGTTACTTACTAAACACGAACGAACTGAAGACATGGGCTGAGACTCAGAAGATTGATTGCCATAGCAACAAGGTTGCTAAGTCATGTGACCTCCAATGTGCGGACTCACGCAAGCGCGCACGGACAAATGTGTGTGCCTGTGAAATGATGAGGATAATGATGATGAAGATGACAATGATGTAGCGATGATGATGATGATAATGATGATGAAGTCGATTCCATGAATAACTTTAAATTGGAGAACGGACGGCGATGGACTTAACGTCGACAACGATGATGATGATGATGATTACGGTAGTGCTGATGATGATGATGGTATGAATAATTTTTGACGGCGACCATGTGACTTTGAAAAGCATCATTTTTTATTCTACATTGTCACATTTTAGCGACCTAACGTACCCTCTTGTGTGTTTGTGTGCGTGTGCGTGCGTGCGTGCGTGCGTGAGCGTGACTTTACCCGTGTGACGGGTAATTTATGACCTGTATTTGTTACAAAGGGTCGCTGCTTGTCCGCCCGGTGATGTATGGGCAGGAGAGTTTGAAATTGACCGTGTGCTGCGGTAGTCTCAGAGACGCGTCTACAAGCTGGGGGACAAGCGAGCCACTCCCCCAAGAAAACTACGATTCATGTCGAAATGCATACATACAAATGTGGTGCTCATAGCAGTGGTTGAATTTGGCTTTATTGGGATGTACTACTGAAGATGTAGAAATGTGGGTGTGATCGCCGACAGACATTTCCTTCTTTTATGTCTATATAGGTGTGTGTGTGTGTGTGTGATAGTCTTTGTCTGTTTGTGTCTTATTTTGCTTATTATATTATTGTTTCAGCACGGAATCCACCACTTCATGACACACTTCCACCGCATGACACACTTCCACCGCCACATGACACACTTCCACCACTTCATGGACACACTTCCACCACTTCATGGACACACTTCCACCACTTCATGACACACTTCCACCACCGCATGACACACTTCCACCACCACATGACACACTTCCACCACCACATGACACACTTCCACCACCGCATGACACACTTCCACCACTTCATGACACACTTCCACCACCACATGACACACTTCCACCACTTCATGACACACTTCCACCGCATGACACACTTCCACCACTTCATGACACACTTCCACCACCACACGACACACTTCCACCACTTCATGGACACACTTCCACCACTTCATGACACACTTCCACCGCATGACACACTTCCACCACTTCATGACACACTTCCACCACTTCATGACACACCAGTTGCACGTTTTTCAAAGATTTGTACTTCGAAATTAAAACTCCAATAAATAGTCTACTTATAATCTTTCAGATGATTGCCCAATCAATAACGACTCTGGAACAGAATCGCCATCATTATCATGACCACGTCGTGTCGACCAGCGTCCATGATAGTTATTAAAGATTGGTGATGGTGGTTGTGGTGATGGTGGTAGTGGTGGTGGTGGTGGTAGGGGTGGTAGTGGTGGTGGCTGGTGGTGGATGGTGGACCGGTCATGCATTTTCTTGGCGCGGTTATCGGATATCGGTTTTTAAATTATATTTTTGGTTGCAGCTGGAATTGCGTAGTGGTGAGCGGTTATGTATTTGACTACTTATCCGGCTGATACGGATGGTCTGCACTTTGAACCCGGATTGGTCAGCAGCAGTTGACGTCATCGGGGCTATTCTGTGTTGACCGTACAGGTGAGAAAGTAGAAAAAACCATCAGTGTCACCATTTTTGAGTTTGTTTGTTTTTGTTTTGCTGTTTTGGTTTTTATTTCATTTTTTTGTTTTGTTATGAATTTATAGTGTCAAACCGAAACGGAAATAAAAAAGACAGTAAAAAAATAAAAACTAAATTTTTTAACAAATATTTTTTCAACAAAATTTAAAAAGATCAATAAAAAATTTTATCAAAAAATTTTTTTAATTTTGCAGGAAAAATAATTTTTAATAAAAACTTTTCAAAAGCTCGTTTTTGTTGGTCAATTTGTGTTTTTTTTTCTTTCCTTTTTATTTATTCTTCTTTACTTCCATCACTTTTACTTCATTGTTAGTGGACCAATCAAAATCCTTCTGGCGGCAAATAGGTTCTATCACGGAGGAAAGTCATGAATTTTAAGTCAGTATGCTTTTTCTTTCCGTTTGCTCATTTATCCATGCATGCATCCATCCATTCATCAGTCAATTCATTCATCCATCCATTCATCAGTCAATTCATTCATCCATCCGTCCGTCCGTCCGTTCATCCATCCATCCATCCATCCATCCATCCATCCACCATCCATCCATCCATCGACCCATCCATACATCAATTCACCTATTTAGTCAAGTTTCTATCAATCGATCCAAATTTCTATCCATCATTCATCATACATTCATCAATTCATCAGAGCTTCAATCCATAAACATATTCACTTTTTCAATCATGTGTGCGTTCAATTTTCAATCGTTTTACTCCTTGCCGCTGAAATTTTCTTTCATAAACTTATCCAACAACCATCCCAAAACACACACTCACTCTCTTTCTCTCTCACTCTCTCTCTCCAATTCCAAGCACCACCAACCACACCACCACCCACCACACCACCACCACCACCCATTACTCATTATTCACCCACCACACCACCACTCATTATTCACCCACCATTGTCGCCGATATCCACCTGTGACGTCACTCGACAAGACCATTCTTGCAAACTAATTTCCGTTTCTTGTCCTTGGCTTTTTAAAAATTCAACGCAATCACCTTCTACCCATTCGCATGTGCATTCATTCACTGGCTCACTCACTCACGCACTCACTCACTCGCTCACTCACTCACTCGCCCACTATTTCATTCACTCTCGCCAACTTCCATTCATTCACCCAACTGGCCGCTCTTTCATTCACCAAGCGAGTAATTCATTACGACACCAACCTGTTCGCGATGTAACACCTCAATTCATCCGTTCTTCTCTTCGTTCATTCGATCGTTCGTTCGTTCGTTCGTTCGTTCGTTCGTTCGTTCGCTCGTTCGTTCGTTCGTTCGTTCGTTCGTTCGTTCGTTCATTTAACCACTTAATCACACGCTCACAAACTTGCATTTCGTTTTTCACTTAATTACTTTCGTTTCTCTTACTCTTTCCTATTCATCTCTAAACCACTTACTTGCTCTCCTCCTCCATCATCAATCTCTCTCTCTTTCTCTCTCTTTCTTTCTCTTTTTTTCCAATTTCTCTTGCTAGCTCCACCATCTATCTATCTTTCTATCTATCCTTTCTCTTCTATTTTCCTAGATTTTGTTTCTTTATTAATTTCAGCTTTCTCTTTTTTCGTCCACTACTGACCCCCTTTCACTATCTCCGTTGAACAGTCCATCGCGAGCTCGCATCGACCCACACAAACACACACACGTAGAGGGGCATACACAAGTACATAGACACAAACACACACACATATACATATATATATTTATTTATATACGTTGACAAAAATACAAACTGCTGAACTGAAGCAAAGATAAACAAAAACAAAAAAAACTGATAAAGTGCAAAGAAAAAAAAGAAAAATAGAAATTAAATGAAAATAAAATAAAAAAATAAAAAAATAATTTATTGAAATGAATAAACAAGATTAGAATGACAAAAAACGTGAATACAGTAAAACAATAAATTCAGTTTTGATAAAGTAATTCTTTAAATGAAACCATCGCCCGGCAAACTAATTCGTAAACTTTAAGGCAAGCACGTGTTTGGTGGAATGATACAAAAAAAGGAGAGGAGGAAAAGCTAGCTATTTCTGGCATAGAAATAAAATACAAAAGCAGTCCTGGGCATAGATACGTAAGTGGACGATGTTGCCATGGAAAACAAAAAGCAGCGTGTACGTATTATCGTCAGTTACAAAGAACTGAAAACGAAAATATCAACCTGTCATATTTTTTATTGAGACTTTGGAACTATTTTAAAAATTATTAAAGAAACTCTTAAATTTAAAAATATACATTTATATAAAAAGTCAAAAAAGAGAGAGAGAAAAAAAGAAAGAGTTGAACATCTGTATTATCTCGTTGGCACAATAACTTCCATTAATAACTCTGCTTTCAACGTCTACAGAACCACTCCACGACAACCAGCATCATCGTCATGAATATCCTATCTCATTTATCATCATCGTCATTTTCGTCGTCGTTATCATCATTATCATCATCATCATCATCATCATCATCATCATCATCATCGTCATCATCATTATCATCATCACACCCATCATCGTCATCATCATCATTATCGTCGTCGAATTGTTATCGTCATCATTCCAGTTTCGTGATCATTTCTTTTTCTTATTGCCACCACCACCACTACCGCCACTACCACTACCACTGCCGCCGCCACCACCGCTACCACAACCACGACAACCACTTTCATTGACATTGACACCAAGGATTGTGGCATTGAGCCAATGCTTTTGCGATCAAGCAATTTGAAACCACAGGTGATAAACAATTGCATAGTCGCAAGAGTGTCCGCTCTTTACCACCTGTCAACGAAAATCAATTAATTCTATAAAATAATTGAATTAAAATATTTAAATTTTTATGAATTTAAAATAATTATAATTTTTTTATTTACAAATAGAATATATCTAGATATTATTCACTGAGTAGGAAGTTATGATATGTAGAAGAAAGAGAACGTAGATGTCTCTCTCCCTCGCTCCTTGCCTGTCTGCTTGCTTGCACTCTGAGGAAAGATGTATAAACCTGAAAGAATGGAAACGAGACGAGATAGGGAAAAAGTTCAAATTTAATACAACGGAAAGTAGATATTTGCAAGAAATCCAGGTATGTGTATTTTATAGGTATGCAGGTGTATTTATTACACACACACACACACACACACATACATACATACATACATACATACATACATACATACATACATACATACATACATACATACATACATACATACATACATACATACATACATACACACACAAACATATATATATATATATATATATATATATATATATCTATATATATAAAAATGAATGTTTGTATTTATGTATGTTAATGTCCTTTAGGCATTGCTACACCATTCATCCGATCGTAATGAAATTTTCACACAACCTTGAGAGTCAAGGGGAAAGTCAAATAAAAAAAAAATTTGAAATCCGTCACAAAATGAGCGGAGCGGAGCGGGTGAGCGAGCGGGAACTATATATATATGTATGTGCGTATGTATGTGTGTATGTATGTATGTGTATGTGCATGTATGTGTGTCTGTGTCTGTGTTTATGTATACATATATATATATATATATATATACTAGCGGGGTTACCCGGCGTTGCCCGGGGTTTTTAGAGGTTTTTCTAATGTTTGTCCCTCTCGCTCCCGTTTCCTTCTCCACTTTCCCGTTTTCGTCGCGTTCCCGGTCGCTTTTCCGCTCTCGGTCGTTTTCCAGCTCCCGGTCGCTTTCCCGCTCAGAAGTTTTGTTATCGATTTTCTCTCTTGCTCGCGTTTCCTTCCAAGCTTGCTCTCCCGATTCCAGTCGCTTTCCGCGTTCCCGGTCGCTTTCCGCGTTCCCGGTCGCTTTCCCGTTCCCGGTCGCTTTCCCGTTCCCGGTCGCTTTCCCGTTCCCGGTGGCTTTTCCGTTCCCGGTCGCTTTCCCGTTCCCGGTCGCTTTCCCGTTCCCGGTCGCTTTCCCGTTCCCGGTCGCTTTCCCGTTCCCGCTCACGCTTGCTCTCCCGTTCCCGGTCATGCTTGCTCTCCCATTCCCGGTCACGGTTGCTCTCCCGTTCACGCTCATTTTTTCTTTTCCATTCTTTCATAACTTCTGTTAGCCTATAAAACGTAAAATAGATTTGCTAAGACTATATATATATATATATGAATGTTTGTGGGTTAGTTTGTCTATTATAGAAACGGGAAAGCGACCCGGAACGGACAGCGAGCGGGAACGGAAAAGCAAGCGTGAGCGGGAATGGGAGAGCAAACGTGAGCGGAAAACCGACTGGGAGTGGTAAAGCGACCGGGAGCGGGAAAGCGACCGGGAGCGGGAAAGCGACCGGGAGCGGGAAAACTACCGAAAACGGGAAAGCGAACGGGAGTGGGAAAGCAGGTGGGAAAGGAAACGGGAGAGAAAGAGACAAACATTAGAAAAACCTCTAAAAAACCCGGGCAACGCCGGGTATCCCGGTATATATATATATATATATATATATATATATATATATATATATATATATATATATATATATATATATATATATATATATATATATATATATATATATATATATATATATATATATATATATATATATATATATATATATATATATATATATATATATATATATATATATATATATATATATATATATATATATATACATGGATATGGATGTCGGATAGATGGATTTTGAGAAATAATATTCCACCAACTTCATCATCATTTCCATCTGACAGTCTCTCTCCTAAATATTTCCGCTCTCCTATGGGCACTTTCCTGTCGAAGATAAACGTTAAGCGGCAAAAATATAAATGTGTACGTGTAAGTTTGTGCGCGTGTGTTTATATATATATATATATATATATATATATAAGACAGGGATGAATGGAGGTACGGACGTACAGATAGAAAATACTGGGGATGAAAAGATGAGAAAGCACCCAGCAGGAAGCAGTGCACCACAAATCGCACATGCGAAATGTTGACTTTGAAACGTCAAAAAAAATGAATAACAAAATCTCTAGGAGACAAAGAAAACGTTTGGCTGTTTTTTTTTCTTCAAATTTTTTCATGAACATCTGTGTATAAAGTATTCATGCGAGTATCAAACGGCGAGCAGTGGATGGCGACATTGCCAGTAAACCTTCTCAGGCAATGACGTCGCCAACGGCGAGCGGCAAAGGACTTTACAAGCCGCCATTTTTTTTGCGCAAATATTCCAGCCGCAAATGAATTCGCAGCGAGAGTTCGCATAGCCGCCACCTAATCTCCAAGAGATTTCGCCAGCGAATCGATCAATCCGCCATTTTGTCACGTGACCGATTGAGCGGCCATTTCGCGGCGACGACGTCACACATAATCACGTGATTAAGCTCTCTGATCCTATTCGTCATAGTTAGGTTTAATCCAAAGTCCAAAAGACACGTAATCGTCTTTTTTTCTACAATTTACTTTCCACCAGTCCAACCCCGAACGCACCCACGCACGCACGCAAGCAAGCCTGCACGCGAGTCACTGAGTGAACGAAAAAATAAATAAAGAAGGAAAAAAAGAAGGAAAAGAAAGAAAAAGATAGGAAGAGAATGGAGGAGAGAGGGAAGTAGAGGAGATGAGAGAAAGTGAGGAATTAGAAAAGAACGAGAAAGTGAGAGAGAAGGAGAAGGAGAAGGAGAAGGAGAAGGAGAAGGAGAAGGAGAAGGAGAAGGAGAAGGAGAAGGAGAAGGAGAAGGAGAAGGAGAAGGAGAAGGAGAAGGAGAAGGAGAAGGAGAAGGAGAAGGAGAAGGAGAAGGAGAAGGAGAAGGAGAAGGAGAAGGAGAAGGAGAAGGAGAAGGAGAAGGAGAAGGAGAAGGAGAAGGAGAAGGAGAGAGAGGTGTCGAACACATGGTCGTGTCAGACAGCAAATAATAAAAAAATACATATTAAATTTTCATGCCAAAAAACGAAAGACGGAGAAAAAAACGAAGAAGAAAAAAAATTCAAAACATAAAAAAAAATAAACTAGAAAAATAATCATCATCATCAGCATCATCTTCCATTCCATTTCCAAGCGAAAATTCATTTTTTTGAGTGGAAAACAGTTTCTCTTCCGGCAAATAATCGAAATGAATAAATTCCGGAATTATATTTTCATAAAAAAAAAAAATAATAATAAATTATATCTTTCTCGGAAATATTATTTTATATAAATCACAGTTTCTTCACCGTCTGCATCTACTGACCGTACGCTTCTTCACGTGGAGAGAGAGTGGAAGTGAATGGGAGAGAGTGGAAGTGAATGGAAGAAAGAGAGACAGAGAGAGTGAGCGAGTGAGACATAGAGAGATGAAAAGCAACACAGAAAATGAGAGAAAAGGAAAGAAAGAAAAAAGAAAGAAAGGTCTCTAATCTTTTACCATTAAAAATTCAAAAGGTTATTTTTCATTCTTTCTTCTTTCTTTTTTTTGAAATATTTCCCATGCGATAAAGTTATGGTTCTTGCTTATTTTATTTATTTTTTTTTATTTTATTTATTTAATTATATTAAAATAACTTTTTATTTTTTCTAGTCGGTCAAAACTTCGAAATCTCTGTTCCAAATCCTCTTCCTTAATTGACCTTAATACTTAACATAAGAGTATGAAAGACTGAAACTGATTTACAAAAGTGAAAATCCTTCTCCACTCTACAAGCTTCGAACTGTGTACCGTACCTTCGAGGAGGAAAGAGAAAGCTTAACTCCGGGAATTCCGTGAACTCTCTGTAGATGTGGTCACAGAGTGCTTGGCTTCTTGGCCAACAAGAGCTGAAGATTGGGATCGGTTAAGTAGGAAAATCCACGTGGAAAAAATATTAACAATCACATTCTTCAATATATAGGTCATGTAATTTGTACTTTATTCAAGCTCAAATATAGTTATTCCATTCTTGTAAAGCTTTTTAACGTTTAAAGCCCATGTAAGCTTCAAAGTCCAAAGACTTGGGTAGCCGTAACAAGTTCAAATCTAGGTCAAAAAAAGGGTCAAGTTGAAAAGTCGTTATCATTAGTTAATCTAAATATGAAAATCGTTAGATTTGACGCATTCTTGCATTTCAGTATTTATTGTTTTTAGAATAAAGTGAAATAAAATAAAATTTGTTTGTTGATCGAGTCGAGTCAGCCAGCTCTTCTGAATGGTCAAATTAATTTTTTTAGCTTTCTGGGTTGGGATGGGGGACTGGTCATTGAAATGAAACTTCTTCTCTCACACATTTCCGTTCCAAAACATCATCAGAACCGTTTAAAAACATCAAATATAAGAAATTGTAAGACAGACATGCATGCACATAACGCACAGATACGTGGATTTGTATTTAAAGAATGCGGAAGAAAATTACAAATTAGCAAAATAGGAAGAGTTTCATAACTTCAATGAAATTAATAAATCTACATGCTCTACGTATATATAGGTAATTATGTCATTATTTAATTTATTTAAAAAAAATATTAATACTAAAATAAAATAAGCGAAAATATTAAACTGCAATCTAATGAAAGACAACTGAGAATGGCACATTTGGTAAACAGGTGACGATATTGAAGTCACCATTTCCAAACCGTCACCACCACTTTATATCTCCACGTCACCACCATTTTATATCACCACTTCACCACCATCTTATATCACCACTTCACCACCATTTTATATCACCACGTCATCACCATTTTATATCACCACTTCACCACCATTTTATATCACCACTTCACCACCATTTTATATCACCACTTCACCACCATTTTATATCACCACGTCACCACCATTTTATATCACCACTTCACCACCATTTTATATCACCACTTCACCACCATTTTATATCACCACGTCACCACCATTTTATATCACCACGTCACCACCATTTTATATCACCACGTCACCACCATTTTATATCACCACGTCACATGCACACAGAAAACACCATCATCATCATCATCATCATCATCATCACCATCTCTTTAATCCAGTCATCCGTGCATACGCCGAAAAAACTTTATTGTCACATTCACCTCCCTGACTCACAAAACAAAATCCATTTGAAATCATCATCATCATCACCACGACTCATTCACATAATAAAACAATACATTCCGATCATCATCATCATAACCACCATCATCATCATCATAACCATCATCATCATCATCAACATAACCATCATCATCATCGCAAAATTTGTCTCTAAACCCATGAATCCTAAAGCTGAAAAATCACTTGAAATTTAATTTTTTGCAGGAAAATAATAAGAACCCAAATCGAAAAATATGTAAAATAAAACAATCAGTCAATTTTTAAAACAACGAAATTAAATTTTTCGAACGTTACATCACTTCAAAAGAAAGAGACAGAAAGACAAACACAAACACACACACACAAACAAACAGAGATATTTGAAAGTTATAATATTCCGTCAACAGCTGAAATGCCATGAGAGGATCAAATGAAAGACAGTTATTCCTGCCAGTAAAAATCTAACTAGTTGAATTGAAACAAAAATCAAACTCAAATAATAATAATAATAATAAAACCAAAATCAAATATAAATTTAAAAATCTAAAAAGATATATACATTAATTAATCTTCTCTTCTCCCCAACAACCACTTGCTGTAGCAAAGTAAAAAAACAACAAGCAAGCAAGCAGCAGCAGCTGGCTACTGGAGCTGGGCTGGCCTATCGAGGTATTCTTCAACTTGACTGCTCATCTGGAAGCTCCGCTTGACGTCTACATGGGGGTAGCTGGCCAGGACGGGCTCGAGGGCTGAGTAGTCGATTCCGGCGCAGAAGGAAAGATCGAGAAGGACGAGTTCATTACAGCGCTGCAGGAGTCTGAAACGTTCAATAGTGCAATAATAATAATAATAATAATAATAATAATAATAATAATAATAATAATAATAATAATAATAATAAAATGTTTAAACAAAACAGTTATAAGATCGGTTTGCGGACACAATTTCATCTCGAATTAAAACCCATCATCGTCGTGGTTACTCGATTCTCGAAATAATTTCGGTCGGGAAGATATAATTGGAACTTTCGATGAATTTATTTTTAATTTTATAAATTACTGATTATTAATAACTATTACTACTAATTATTAACAGCTACTTCACATTCCAATAATAAACTTCCTTTGACTTGTTTGCCGTTTCTATTAATAAAAGTAAAATTATTTCTAAATCTGTCAAAAATATAAAATTAGAAGACCTAAGATTATTTATAAAAACAAAAAATTCAACACGTAACGTTATTAATGACCTGATTATTATCACATCGGACTTTCCATTGCGAGACGTAAGAATGAAACTAAATACATAACCAGCCACACTTGGCAATTAATTCGATCAATTATATCAGTTTCTATAGTCAGGTAAGCTGTCTACCTGTTAATTTATTTAACTTTAGATTCTGATAAGATGCAACTACTTTGGGTATTTCTAAGTCTTCAAATCCACATCTGCAGACTAAATAAGGTTTCAAATTAAACAGAAAAGAATAATATTGCAACAAGATCAGTAATACAGAGAAGCAGTCAGAGGCACAAAAAGACACCGAGACACGCAAATAAGAAGCCGGCACAACACAGACAAAGAGACACGCAAAGGCAAAATGAGAAACAAAAATAGACAGATAAGAAAACAAACGAGTGAAAGTTAATTAAAAAAAATTAAAAACATGCTTTTAAGATAGCTGAAAAATTTCATAGCGACATCGTATCGTAAAAATATTACCCAGGTGAATAGTAAACAAAAGATGTTTGTAGTTACTATAACGATGAAAATTGTTGTCGTTATCATCATTATTATTATTATTATTATTATTATTATTATTATTATTATTATTATTATTAAATGTAAATTTATAATGCGCTTTTTATAAAAAGTCACAAAAGCGCGTCGCGTCAAATCATAAATTTAAGAATAAAGTTCGGTCTTAAGCAGCTTCCTGAAACCGCCGAGGTCCAAAGCTGGATTCCTCAGGTCAGCAGATAGGCTGTTCCAAACAACTGGACCAGCAGTGGAGAATCCGCGCCTGCCGAGAGTCGTTGTCTTTGACGATGGAACGAACAAGTCGCCAGCAGCCGCCGATCGAAGGTGGGACCGACCAGCAAGCGTTGAGATCGGTACACACACAATTGCTGCAGGTAGACCGGAGCCGTGTGGTGGAGGCACTTGTATACCATCAGACCCAACTTGAACTGAATTCTCTGCGGGAAAGGAAGCCAGTGAAGTTGCGTCCGCATGAGATCTGATACGGGAGACCAGCCGGGCAGCTGAAGAACAAGACGAGCGGCTGCTCGGAGAATGGATTGGAGCCTGTTGATTTGAAACTGTCTAAGTCCGGCCATGACACCATTACAGTAATCAAGCCGGCTGTGCACGAGTGCTCTAATGAGTGAATGGGCGGAGTCCATGGTGAGGCTACGGCGGACGACGCGCAGTTGACGTAGATGATAGAAGCATGAACGAGTAAGATGAGAGATGTGTGCTTCCATAGACAAGCTACTGTCGACCATCACGCCATGTGCTTCTAATTCATTTTTTGATAATTTTTGTTACTTAAATTTTTACTTAGTTATTTTTGTTAAATTAAACTTTAAATTTTTTTTGAAGTTGGTTAATTTTATAATAATCCCCAAGCTTCTAATCGTCTGCGGACATCCCGTTAATGAAAGCATGCAAAATACGGACAAAAAAAACCAAACATAGAGACACAGATAGAGAGAAAAAAAGATGAACATCTGAAATTACAAAGAGCAGCACTTAGAGAGAGAGAGAGAGAGAGAGAGAGAGAGAGAGAGAGAGAGAGAGAGAGAGAGAGAGAGAGAGAGAGAGAAAGAGAGAGAGAGAGAGAGAGAGAGAGAGAGAAACCAAAACAAAGAAACAGAAGCAAACAAATTATACGAATACAAAGTCATAAAAATTATACGAAAGAGAAAATCAGCACAAAGGTGGACAGGAGAAGATAGCAAAAGCGAAGTTTTTTTAAATATTTAAGAAAGATTTGAGATGATAATAAATAATAAATAAATAAATAAACAATCTGGATGACCTGATCACTGATAAGTTTGTTATCTCCCTGGTGCCGAGAATGTCCAACTGCTGGAGTCGTGTGCACTTGCGAGATAAAACTTCCACGTCACTATCGCACACACTCCTGTGGTGGTGATTATGATGATGATTGTGGTAGTAATGATGATGATGATGAAAAAGGTGGTGTCGATGATGATAACAACGACATTGATTTGTTAATAGTTCTAGAGCAACTGAGGTGATAGAATTATGAGAGAACAATTAAATCAGACAGAACCACACTGTTACCTGTTGGCAGTGACAAACAACTTCTTCAGGTTCGGGCAGTTGTCCGCTATTTCTTTGAAGCAGCCGTCATTCGACTTCAGTTCGTTGCTTTTCGGGGATCGAAAACATTTATGACGCAACGTCAAAACAAAACGAGTTACCGCAAAATTAAAAATGACTTACCACAAAATTAAAAATGACTTACCACAGAATTAAAATGACTTATAGCAAACTTGGAAATAACTTACCACCAGCCGAGGTCCAACTCCTCCAGGAGCGGGCATCCCCTCACCATTTCGGCAAGCCCGTGCCGCATGAGGCCCCTCGACCGCCAGAAATCAACCGTTCTCAAATTCCTGATGGTGACAAAATAACAAGTGATGATGACAGCAAGCTGATAAAGATATTTATTACATTATTATATATATCATCACAATGAACAACCGCAAATCCATACCATTTTCATAACTTTAATTACCACTATAATTATAATCATCATCATCAGCACCACTCATTCATAAATCCTCTAATTACTAATTACATCATCATCATCATCATCATCATCATCACTCGTTCATAAATCCTCTAATTACTAATGACATCATCATCAGAACTACTCATTCATAGATCCTCTAATTATTAATTACATCATCATCATCGCCACTCATTCATAAATCCTCTAATTACTAACGGGCAGCAGCGAGCCAATTCGCAGACCACCCTGTCGCAGTCCGTGTTGTTGGTGCACGAGCCGAAATTGACTTGTTCCAATTTCTCGCATGATCTAAAAAAAACCCGATACTCAATTAACTCCACTCTTATACAAAAAAGTGAAAACATATATCAAATAAACATCACCTACTTATTCAAATACATAAAAAGTATGACATTCACCCTTACTCTATCATCATCATCATCATCGACATCATCATCAACAACAACTAAAATCAGAATAACTATTCCCCAACAACATGGGATTCCATAGCAACGCCACCTGATTATCTTGACCAATGACTCTGTATTGACAAGAGTTCTGTAAAGGTCAAGGATTCTCAACTCTCTGAGACTCGAGAGGCAGCCGAAAGTGCTGCCGTGAATCTTCTGACACGACTGAAGTCTTAGCTCTACAAAAAAACCATCCACTAATAAGCTTATAATTTATTTAACTAATAAATAAATTAATAAATAAATAAAGAAAAAAAAAGATAACCAAAAAAATGTGTATAACACACTTATAAATCATTTATCAACACATAACAATAATATAATTGACAATTCTCTCTATCATGAAATTATAGCAAATGAGTTTTGCAACAAAAAAAAGAAGATTAACCTCAAAATAATTATTTTAAAAATAGTAATCAAAATATTAATTCTTCTCGATCTCAATACGTGAACAAGCCATGTACGCACGCACGCACACGCGCACATGCAAGGACTCTTCCGACCAACCTTGAAGACTGAGACATGTCGACGATACGAACCTGAGAGACTCGCAATCCACGAACGTACAACTGTTCAGTCTCAAACACGTCAGTGTCAGGCTACATTCCGTAAGGAAACTGTCAAAGTACGGAGGGATGGATGGATGGATGGATGGATGGATTATTGATTGGATGAGTTAATGGACAGATGAGTTAATTGATGTAAAAAATGAATGAATGAATAGATGAATATTTAGATGAATTATTGGATAGATGAATTAATGGATGAATTAACGAATAAATAAATTAATGGATAGTGAATTAATAAATAGATGAATTAATGGAATGATGAATTATTGAATAGATGAATTAATAGATGAATTAATGAATGGATGGATGAATTAATGCCTGAATGAGAATGAACAGAAAACAATATGAATGGCAAAACAATTCCATATAGGTAAATGGTGAGCAGGCATATAAACAGCCAGTTGGCAGTTCGAGCCAATCAGATTACTAACTTTTTGAGTGACATATTGGTCACGTGACTACACCACGACAGATCCGCCTTCCTCGTTGCGCTGCATCTCTTTGTCATCGCGACCAGCAATTCATCTGTTGCCTGGCAAGAAAGGACAACAACGATGATGAGACTAGTAGAATTAGCAGAATAATAAAGAATGAATAGATTGGCATATAGATGGATGGATAGATGGATGGATGGATGGATGGATGGACAGATGGATGGACGGACGAACGGATGGATGGATTGATTGATGGATGGAGTGACCAATGGATGGTAATATAGAAGATTAGTGGCCGTGCTGGCTGACTGACCTGGTGCCAATATGGCTGGAGATCGAGTTCGTAATACTGCATCTCACCATTGCAGAACTTCGAAAAAAATCTACAATATTAATTAATAAATTTGGATTAAATTAAAATTATCGACTAAAACAATTCTCATTACGTTGATTTGATTACAATAAAGTAGGTATTATTATTATTATTATTATTATTATTATTATTCATTATTATGTTAAATAAATGAGAATGGACGTACTGACAAGTGCACGACAAACTGCAAAGAGATTTAAGGTCAAGGTAGTCGAATATCATGTTCAGGATCTCAAGCTGTAAAGAGAAAAAAATAACTTCAATTAAAGAAATTCAATTATTACATTAAAAAAATTCTTTTTATTTGAGAAAAAAACACTTTTTTTAAATAAAATGAAATTTTAAAAGTTTATATCTACATCTGAAATATTTTAAATATTAACACAGCTAACAGGAAGCTTGAAGAAATCACAGTCGTTTTCATCATCAGCCTCGTTCTCATGCGAAGAAGAAGTCTCCATGTTTCCTTCACCTCCTTCGACATCTATCTGCTCTGGAGATGGTTCTTCTGGAGCAGGGGCTTGCCGCCCTGAAGGACCATCAGACTCGGGAAATTCAGATCCGGAGGCCCGATCGACCGATGATCCAGGACCATCATCGGGGTCTACAGGCTCAGCAGATGAAGAAGCTGCTTATGATGATGATTGATAATGATGATAGTGATCTTGATAATGATGATAGTGATCTTGATAATGATGATAGTGATCTTGATAATGATGATAGTGATCTTGATAATGATGATAGTGATCTTGATAATGATGATAGTGATCTTGATAATGATGATTGTGATCTTGATAATGATGATAATGATCTTGATAATGATGATAGTGATCTGGATAATGATGATAGTGATCTTGATAATGATGATTGTAATCTTGATAATGATGATAATGATGTTGATAATGATGATAGTGATCTGGATAATGATGGTAGTGATCTTGATAATGATGATTGTAATCTTAATGATGATAATGATGATAGTGATCTTGATAATGATGATAGCGATCTTGATAATGATGGTAGTGATCTTGATAATGATGATAGCGATCTTGATAATGATGGTAGCGATCTTGATAATGATGGTAGCGATCTTGATAATGATGATAGTGATCACGACAGCGAAGACGACCTTACTCACCCAACTGCTCCTCCGGCACATCTTGTCGATGACGAAAGACTTTTCTGAAGAGAGACGAGAAGCTCGACATCGGAAACAGACACACCTGGGAAAACGACGATGATGGCATAGAAGAAGGCGTTAGTGTTATCCTCAATGACATTCCTCCGTTTAAATAATGGTGGCGGTGATGATGATGATGATGACCTTCCTGGTGTGACAATGACCCTTCGAGAGGGTGTTTCGCAGCATCTGTTCTCTGAACCGAAGAGGGCAAAAGGCCAGTTACTCTGACCGCATCCAGTTCGGCATAATAATTCAACTGGGAGTGGTGGAATTCTATCCTAATGAGGCTGTTAGAAAATCAACTATTAGTTAACTAAATAATTAGCAGCTCTAATAAAAAGCTGAAACAACTAAAGAGAGATAATTAAATAAAAATGTATATATATATAATTCTTTCAGTTAATGATATGAATTTCTAAATATTAAAGCTTACTTAGTGTAGAAAGGACATTTCCTGATTGGCTGAGGGCAAAAAATACGAGCAGCGTGAGGCTGGGCCTGGGGCTGGCCCTCCCATAAAATAAACCACCTGCTGTCCAATCACAATCAGAGTATCAACAACAACAAAAAACCGAGTTTCTGCAATTTTATTTCATCGAACGTTCAAAGCTGTTACCGACGAACCTGAGGTTGTTTGGCTTCGATTGGTCGCAAGCAAGCAGCCTCACGACAGCACCGGGATTGTAAGTCTCGAAAATCTCTACGTTCGTCGGCACGCAGGCGCATCCGAATGAAAGTTCTGAATTGAAAAAAATTAAGAAATTTTATTAAATAATATAAAACTTAAAAAACATTATTATTACTATTATTTTATTTCATGTTTTCTAAAATGCAAAAATATTAAAAAAAAAAACTCAATGAAAATTACAAACCAACAAAATCCTGACTTATGAAATTTCCCCTGCTTCGCCTGAAACTTTTCTGTGCCGAAGGACAAGTCAGCCACCACCGTCCGTAAGTTCTCTGAGAAATCATAACAACAACAAAAACTAAATTAAATGAAGACAACAACAAAATAATTTCAAGCCAGCTTATTTAAATAATTGATAACACCTGATCACGGTCATGGATTTAACCCCATGTCCCGTCATGCCCAATTATACCTAATTTCAAATAGAGAAGTTTTTTTTAAATTTCTACTAACTACGACAGCGGCTTGAGTGAAGTCCCCATACTGTGAGTATATGTTGCTCGGTCCCTCCAGATTAGACATGGTGTACGAAATACTCAACTCATTTCCGTACTGGGAACTGAACCCCACGACCTCCTGCGACCACATGGTCACTTCGGAACGGATGCATCTCAACTCTAACAAACTGCTTTCTTCGTTTTTCTCTAAATCAGTTTGAGCAACTGTATTCAACGAGCTCCCATTTGCCATATTATATTACTTCGTTTTTCACTTATATAATTAAAAACTGTACAATTATAAAAGCTAAATTAAGTTCAATTGCTACGGCAGACACTCCAATGATTTTTTAGTCTTTAGGTCTTAGGCCAGGCTGCTTTTAAATTTTCAGACAAGCTATTTTTCATAATTTACACTTTACAGGCTCCTTTTATGTGTTGTTCAGTTGTTTCATCATTGTTGCGATTGTGATTCACAGAGAGCTACATTTAATTTCAACATTAGTTATCAAATTAAAATTAGAGTATTAAGAGATAAGAGAATATGACTGATTTTAAATTTTTAAGTCAAGTCCAAGTGATTTTACAAAATTGTAACCTCTATAATTAAGTAGAATTTTAATTTAACAATTTGTCTGGGTTTTATCTAAATCACGATAGAAACCTATAAACGGCAAAATATAAACAAAGCGATGTCCTCTAGCTGTCTAGCTTTTTTTTATTTCAATAAAACATTGACACTGTTGTTGTTGATGTTGTTGTTTACATAGTCCCGTAATTCGATCTACATTTTGAATTTGTTTTAAAATGTTTGCACCCACAGTTTTAAAAAGGAACCATGCATTACAAAATATAATATCTTGTATTATAACGATTATAACTACTTGGCAACAAAAGCTATCAAACTTTTTTTATGTCACAGTTTTATTTTCGAAAATATTTCAATGATTAAAAACTAAATTTATTTTATAACCATACTTATCTAAAATAATTTACCCACTTAAAGTTCACTGAACTTAAATTGAAGTTTACTTTAGTGGGCCGTTGCTGTTCAGCTGTTGCTGCTGCAGACTTCAAGCTCAGGAAATATAAAAGGATGGAAAACGTGGTTTGGTGTGAAATTGGAATGTTCTGGAACATTTGCGTAAGATCTGTCGAGATATTAGTAAACCAACATCGTTAGCATTACACGCTGCAGAACCAGTGACTTTGCCGCCGTTAATTTATTTGAAAAGTGTATTGCGTTTTGCTCTGCCATGGACAAGCCAAAACGCATAGATCGCGAAGTTGTGACTACTTCCGAAAGCCTAGACTACATGGTTCAAGCGGTCAAGGGATCGATGAGCAAGGAGGACAAAGAAAAACTTTTCAAATGTGAAAACGACACGCAAGTTTTCCAGTTCTTGTGGTCTCTGTCGGCAACTCACGACATTTTGTCTTTAGAAGAGGAATACGAAGCAAAATCTGAAGAAGCCGCTACCAAACTGAGAGAAAAAGGTAATTTCTATTTTAAGCAGCAGTCATACTTGTCTGCAGCTAACGAATATACTGCTTGCATCAGTAAGGCACCAGTACCATCTGGTCATTTGCCAAAAGGACTAAATAAACGTGAGGACATTAAGGACCAAGAAAAAAGTACAGAGTTAAGTCTTGCCTTTGGAAACCGGTGAGTGATGTAATGGTGATAAATAATTTAAAGTAAAATTAATTAATGTGTAAATATTTTAATTTTTTAATTACCTTCAAAATCTGTATTTCCAATTTCATTGGCAGATCAGCAGCCCTGTTTCAACTGGGAAAATATGAAGACTGCCTTAAGGACATCGAGAGGGCACAGGCTCTGAACTACCCCATCAACGGAGCACACAAATTGCTCCATCGACAGGGCTCGTGTTTCAGCAAGTTGAAATGTTTTGACGATGCCAGGAAAAGTTTCCACCTCTCGCTCAAAAAGGTAGAAGAACCGAGCTGTCGCTTGGACGATAAAATGAAAAACAGTTGGAGAAAAACAATCGAGAAATGCTTAGTCCAGTTGGACGAAGAAATTAAAACTCAAGCCAAAGAAATAAATCACGATACACGTTTGATCCAAGGATCTGTTTCAGCTCTGCCACTGGTTTCATCATCACCACATGCTAAAATTCCAGAGGCTTCAAGTCAGCTAAATTTCAAGAAGGATGCCAAAGGTCAAAGTGTCACAATGGCCATGAGCAACATTGAAAGTGGTGATATCTTAATGGTCGAGAAGCCATATGCCAGTGTTCTCTTTGCCGGAAGGTTAGTAAGTTTGTGAAAGGAAATCTTCTGATTATTATTTTTTTATGTTGGATCAACTATGTTTAAGTAGAAATAATATTTAGTGTAAAATTCTTTCTGCCAACAATCCAAGTGATCTAACAAATATATTGATTATTTATAGTTATTTTTTTCATTTTATATTCATTTCTATTTGTTTCATATTTTATCTAACATATCAGTTTAATTTCAGACATCAATTCATAAAAAAAAAATTATTTTTGATTATGCCACCACAGACCTCAACAACAAAGATGCTATAACTGTTTCTCCTATCTGCCACCATCTCCCATATCGTGCTACACCTGTTCCACGGTGATGTTCTGCAACGAGCTGTGTCGCCAAGAATCCCATAGCAAATTCCACCGATTCGAGTGTCAACATTTTGCCCTCTTCGGAAACAACATGTGTTCCGACGTGGGACACCTAGCAGCCAGGCTACTCATGACCGTCGGGCCAAAAAAGATCATTGACCAGATGAGATCTGCTCCAGCTCCAGCAGAATCAGCGAACCAAACAAAAGACGATCACATAGACGAGATAAAAGCTAGCACTGGAGTTGATGGCGAAAATAAAAGCTGCAGTAAAGAATCTAGTGAAACTTGTCCGAGTTCTTCAGTGAGTGATCCAATTTTTAAACTCAAAGTGGGTGGAGTCAGAAAGCCTTCAGCTGTCAATAACGATGAAGTCATTCCACTTATAGAGCTGCCTTTGTTCAGTTGCTTTCTTATGAAGCTCCTTCAAATTACATCCTACTTGCAAATACCTCGACCCAAAGTCAAGGGTTCTAATCCTAGCTTGCAAGCTGATGACGAAGCAAAAAATGAAGAATCTGAAGTATCCAAGGACCTTGATAATGCAGGAAACGATTTGAAATGTCTTAACGACTTCTATCTTCTCGGTGGATTTCTCGTTCGCTGCATAAGAATAGTACGCTCCTATGCCAAGCTGATAAAAGAGTCCAAGAAGTTCAGCGACAACAACGAGGGACTGGCATCTACCATCCTGGGCATCGGCCTCTACCCCAGGGCTGTGTCACGAGTTCGTCACTCGTGTGACCCTTCGTGTGACATCGTGCACTATGACAACATGGCGGTTGTCAGGGCGGTAAAGCAAATAGGTCAAGACGATGAGGTCAGTGTGTCATTTGGACCACTCTTTCATGAAACCAAGCTGGAACCAAGAAGGAAGATGCTCTGGAAAGCTTATTCTTTCTATTGCAAGTAATGACATATTTTAGCATCTCTGACAGTTTTTATTTTGCTACAGTCAAAATAATCAGTTAACTACACTGAAAGTGAATCTTAGTTCTTATTTATTAAGTTTTCTTCATATCAGAAATTTTTTAATTTTTTCAAACAATAATTGACTGACAACGTTTTTCATTACCAAAGACATTTTTGCTCATAATAACTGAGTTTTTACGAAGCAATTATTTAACATAATTACATTTAGTCAAAATTATTTCATTTGCTAACTAATGGTTTTCTACAGCTGCGTCGCCTGTTGGAACAAGTGGCCAGTCTTGGAAGAGATGTTTGACGAGGCACCTGGATACAGGTGTGAAGAATGTCGAGCCATCTTGTCTGCAGCAGACAAAGTTGAAAGCAAGTTCCTACTGTGTCCGATCTGCAAGCACAAGTAAGCTGCTTTCCTGCTAAGCATTTGCTCTCCTTGTTTGAAATATAGTTGTTTCATTTGTTGATCCACTCAAATGTTTTATACTTCAAGATGGGGTCATTAAAGTAACTGCTCAAATAAGTCATTTTTATACAAGTTCTCTTTCGAGTTTCAATTTTCTGTTATCCAGACAAAACCTAGAAGAAATTGTGGAGAAACTGCGAGCATCATTCGACACCTATGCGGCTGCCATGAACGATGCCATGACAGGAGACCACGAGGGTGCACTGCCCCGTCTGAGGGAACATCTCAAGCTCATTCAGCGACACATCAGACAGCCCTGGCCCGACCTGGTGGCCTCCCAGACAGCTGTCAAACTCTGCTATCGACTCGTGGCCAACAGATCCCTGTAGCAATCTAAACATTGGTAACTGTCGTAGTGATAAAGTGAATGATGTAGGTATGGCAGTGGTGGGGAGGTCATGGGTCATAGCTAAAAAAACAGGTCAAAGATGTAACCAATCATGAAGTGCAATCGTTTGTTACATCTTCCGGCAGAAAAACATTTATTTGTTACTTGTTTGCTGTGTTCTATTTGTGGTGGCATCTTTTGATGCTCTTAAACTAATTAATTTATCTTCCACATGTTTTCAGTGTCTCCGAAAGTTAAATGTATTGGTGTGGTTATTAATTCATTTCTTCATTAATAAATTGATTTTATGTGTCTTTGACCAAGTTTCTGATGTATTACTTCATTCAAAAAAAAATAAAGCAATTTAATAATAATAATAATAATAATAATAAACAAATGAAGTTTAACTATCACCAATTAAAATAACTAAGCTTGGTAACTAGCAAGTGACTATCTTAATTAAATCAAAAATCTCTTGTCTAGAAATTAACTGAAGTCAAATGTTTCACTAAATGTTTATTTCTAGCATTAATATCTCTATAAATGAGAAAAAGTATTTATAAATGTTCAACAAGAGAAAAGAATGAAAACTAAGGTATACTAAGGATGTATTATACCTGCGGTAATGTACGGTAACTAAAATTACTTAGAAACTGCAAACAAACAAACCAAGGGCTATCGAGAAAATAAATGGGAAATTAGAAATATACATGACTATAAACATCAACGAAAAGCATATCATACTTCTTCAAATACAAATTTAACAAGAGACGAATAATCCTGATCGACTAAATACATGACATTCTTTTCTGTCAGTAAAGCTTTTGCCGGGTATTTCACTTTGTACTGCACTGCTGCTTGTGTCGTACTGTCGCCACTGCGGCTGTACGACACCTGGTACTGTCTGCCACATGCCCTTCTGACTAGCGGACACACGTCATCCGAAACGACGGTAGGAACGAGTTTCTTCATCAGCGTCAGATACTGGTCTACAACCAGGAGTCTGGAGTTAAGTCGATCGCATACGAAAAATACCGGACTTCCTCTTTGTCCATCAGCTGACGAATCCCCCCAGGAGAGTGCGAGATGGACGGGATAGTTCAGCTTGTCGGCCTTGTCACCGACGTTTACGAGCCCGGTCGGAAAACGTCTACAATCTTCTCCTTTGGAATTTATAATCAAAACTTCCTGCTTGCTTCCGCAGAGGCAAACTGCATAATTACTGGGCTTGTCAGTCAATTCCTCATCATCATCATCATCACTTTCGCTATCACGGATGTTCGCAGAACGCCCCTTGGCAGAAGCAGTTAAGCTTGATGAAGATGAGTCTTGGTAGCACAGAAAAAATTTTTCTGGTAAAGCCAAGGCGTGCCTCGGGTTAGTAAATGCAGCAGGAAGTGTAACGACCTTCACTTTGACGCCATCAGTGGTGTACTCGACCAATCGACTCGTAGAGTTGCAGGCAACAAGCAGTGTTCCTCGACTGGTGACGGACAGGCCGTTGTTGTAGCTGCCGGTGTCCCATTTTTTAGCCGACGATGAAGATGATGATGATGACATGCTTGCCTATGAATACATACATTTGAGGTGTTATGATAATCAGTAGACAGCTTAAAAGTTTATTCAAATATCTTCTATTAGATGCTTATTTGAAATAAAAATTCATTATGAAATTAAATATTTCAACTCATACAACAGCTAAACCAAAATTATATAACTTCTCAAAAACACCTACATGGTTGTTCTCTTGTATCAGTGGAACCCTGTGCAACCAGTTTTTCGACCTCTCGGAAATAAACAGAAACTCTAAACAAATGACTGCATCGTTAGCATCTTCCAGTTCCACAACGGGAAGGACTCTTGGCCGAGAATCCCCCGGTCTGTCTTCAATCGCAACGTCCTCGTCAGGGTGTCTGGTTGGAGCTTTACAGTCTGGCGCCATGTGGCATTCCCGAAGAACTAGTACGTCTCTCGAGCAGGAAAACACGAGAAAGAATTCACCCGTCTCCTCGTGGTAAGCGGCGGAACTCAGCTGTTTCTTCTCAAAGTTCAGAGAGCAGGCTACTTTTGGATTGCTGGGGTTGGATAGAGCAGCTTTTGATATGTTGACCTCAGAGCCTGGAAAAATTGTTTGTGTTTGATATTTCTTTAGTTTGTTTAAAATAAAAAAAGGAATTTGAGAAAAAAATCCCTATTTTCCTCGCTTGAATCCAGGCTCTTAAAATTTAAAAATTAAAACAACCAGTAAAATCTGATTAATGACCAAGTGATCATCCCACTAGACTAATGACCTAAAAGTCATGGGTTTAAATCCTAGAATAGTCCTCCAAAGTTCAATTAAAAAATCCTTTCACTCATTACAGAAACTTTCTAGTAAAATAAGAGCCATGTAGTAGATAAAATCGGAATTTCATTTGTGTGAGCCATTCCTGGTGCGAATGAGGTGCAAATGAAGCTTCAAATAATCATAATAAATTCAGCACATGATAGATTTTTAGCATAAATAAAAATAACAACTAACTTGTTTTCATATTTGCAAGATAAATTATGCCCAGATCTGTGACTCCTTTTGGAAATTTAATGAATTCCATGTTCGTCTTACCGTATTGATTATTCTTAAAAAAAATACAAGACTCCAGAAAGCACTGGCACTCGGAAAGAGTTGATTCCACGACGTCGTCCGGCTGTTTCTGAACCTGCAAGTAACTCACTTTTTCCTGGTAGTAATGTAGTCCGAGACTTATAGCCATAAACTTTGTTTCGTGGATGGCAAGTTTCTTTTCTTCTTCCTCGACCATCCCCTCAATTTGTCTCATTAGGTCCGAAGAGTTCTTGCTGTTTCTGTACTCCCGCACTTGAAGAAAATTAAAAGCAATGCAACTCAATTTGCTGTATCCCAAAATATTTATTCATGTTTGAGGTTTATTTTTAGTTTAAATCATGAAAGTTCGACAGAGAGTATTCAAAACTGATAACACACTTAAGTTAAAACTAACAATACATTTTAAGCTGCATATGAATTGAAAATAAAAATGAAGATAACAACTTCACTATGCTTTCAACGATGCTAAAAATTTAACAATAATAATAATAATAATAATAATAATAATTTTAATAAAAAGGACACCTGTAGCACGAATTCTTTTTTCACAGATCTTAGAAGTTTTCTTGAGATTGATAAAATTTGTATTTATCTCATCGAGGCTTTCGAAAACGATTTTCAATTTCTGTTTTATTTCTTCTAATCGTAAGAAAATAAATGACTCGAAATCTGCAGGGCAGTACGTATACTTGTGTACCATTTCACGACTGTCATCATAACTTTCCAGGTGTTCAGCCATTTTTGAGAGAAACTCATTTACTTTCAAAGCATCTAAACCACCACTTTCAAGTTTAAAATTCATGCCGCAAAGTGGGCAACTGAAATGTTTTTTCCGTTTAGACTTGGATTTCGAATTTGGTCTGCTAGGGATATCTGTTTTAGCTCTCAAACACTTAAGACAAAAACTGTGACCGCAGTCCAACATCTTAGGTTTAGAGTAAGGTCTATTGCATACTTTACACAAATAAAACGTGGTGTCAAGCATTTTCCTAAAAACAGTATTTTGCTCCTTAAAATTGGTTTCTATATTCGCCTATAATGGCCTATATAATATTAGTCTATAAACTCGGAACCGACACCAATATCTTGGAAAAACCATCCAGTGATGGAGGCATATCAGCATTTAACAAAATTTTAATCATTATTTATTGCTCAATATAGTTTAAATAATTTAATTCTAAAACATGGAAAAAAATATAAAACATTGTAAGTAGGAATTTTTAGAATGGAGACTTGAATTGTTACAGTATGTAATACCTATATATATATATATATATATATATATATATATATATATATATATATATATATATATATATATATATATATATATATATATATATATATATATATATATATATATATATATATATATATATATATATATATATATATATATATATATATATATATATATATATATATATATATATATATATATATATATATATATATATATATATATATATATATATATATATATATATATATATATATATATATATATATATATATCTATATCTATATATATAAAAATGAATGTTTGTATATATGTTTATATGTTAATGTCCTTTATGCATTGCTACACCATTCATCCGATCGTAATGAAATTTTCACACAACCTTGAGAGTCAATGGGAGTCAAAAATAAAAAAAAATTTTGAAATCCGTCACAAAATAAGCGGAGCGGAGCGGGTGAGCGAGCGGGAACTATATATATATGTATGTGCGTATGTATGTGTGTATGTATGTATGTGTATGTGCATGTATGTGTGTCTGTGTGTGTGTTTATGTATGTACTAGCGAAGATACCGGCGTTGCCCAGGTTTTTTAGAGGTTTTTCTAATGTTTGTCTCTTTCTCTCCCATTTCCTTTCTTACCTGCTTTCCCACTCCTGTTCGCTTTCCCGTTTTCGGTCGTTTTCCCGCTGCCGGTCGCTTTCCCGCTCCCGGTCGCTTTCCCGCTCCCGGTCGCTTTCCCGCTCCCGGTCGCTTTCCCGCTCCCGGTCGCTTTCCCGCTCCCGGTCGCTTTCCCGCTCCCGGTCGCTTTCCCGCTCCCGGTCGTTTTCCCGTTCCCGGTTGCTGTCCCGTTCCCGCTCACGTTTGCTCTCCCATTCCCGCTCACGCTTGCTTTTCCGTTCCCGCTCGCTGTCCGTTCCGGGTCGCTTTCCCGTTTCTATAATAGACAAACTAACCCACAAACATTCATATATATATATAGTCTTAGCAAATCTATTTTACGTTTTATAGGCTAACAGAAGTTATGAAAGAATGTAAAAGAGAAAATGAGCGTGAACGGGAACGGGAGAGCAACCGTGACCGGGAATGGGAGAGCAAGCATGACCGGGAACGGGAGAGCAAGCGGGAACGGGAAAGCGACCGGGAACGGGAAAGCGACCGGGAACGGGAAAGCGACCGGGAACGGGAAAGCGACCGGGAACGGGAAAGCGACCGAGAACGGTAAAGCGACCGGGAACGGGAAAGCGACCGGGAACGGGAAAGCGACCGGGAACGGGAAAGCGACCGGGAACGCGGAAAGCGACCGGGAACGCGGAAAGCGACTGGAATCGGGAGAGCAAGCTTGGAAGGAAACGCGAGCAAGAGAGAAAATCGATAACAAAACTTCTGAGCGGGAAAGCGACCGGGAGCTGGAAAACGACCGAGAGCGGAAAAGCGACCGGGAACGCTACGAAAACGGGAAAGTGGAGAAGGGAACGGGAGCGAGAGAGACAAACATTAGAAAAACCTCTAAAAACCCCGGGCAACGCCGGGTAACCCCGCTAGTATATATATATTTTATGATATAAAATATTTTCAATAACACTATACATTATATCGATTACTTTTTGAAGTGATAACATCTATCTTTTAATATATATATATATATATATATATATATATATATATATATATATATATATATATATATATCTATATATATAAAAATGAATGTTTGTATTTATGTTAATGTCCTTTATGCATTGCTACACCATTCATCCGATCGTAATGAAATTTTCACACAACCTTGAGAGTCAATGAAAATCAAAACTAAAAAAAAAATTTTTGAAATCCGTCACAAAATGAGCGGAGCGGAGCGGGTGAGCGAGCGGGAACTATATATATATATGTATGTGCGTATGTATGTGTGTATGTATGTATGTGTATGTGCATGTATGTGTGTCTGTGTGTGTGTTTATGTATGTACTAGCGGAGATACCCGGCGTTGCCCAGGTTTTTTGAGGTTTTTCTAATGTTTGTCTCTTTCTCTCCCGTTTCCTTTCCCACCTGCTTTCCCACTCCTGTTAGCTTTTCCGTTTTCGGTCGTTTTCCCACTGCCGGTCGCTTTCCCGCTCCCGGTCGCTTTCCCGCTCCCGGTCGTTTTCCCGTCCCGGTCGCTGCCCCGTTCCCGCTCACGTTTGCTCTCCCATTCCCGCTCACGCTTGCTTTTCTGTTCCCGCTCGCTGTCCGTTCCGGGTGCTTTCCCGTTTCTATAATAGACAAACTAACCCACAAACATTCATATATATATATATATAGTCTTAGCAAATCTATTTTGCGTTTTATAGGCTAACAGAAGTTATGAAAGAATGTAAAAGAGAAAATGAGCGGGAACGGAAACGGGAACGGGAGAGCTACCGTGACCGGGAATGGGAGAGCAAGCATGACCGGGAACGGGAGAGCAAGCGTGAGCGGGAACGGGAAAGCGACCGGAAACGGGAAAGCGACCGGGAACGGGAAAGCGACCGGGAACGGGAAAGCGACCGAGAACGGGAAAGCGACCGGGAACGGGAAAGCGACCGGGAACGGGAAAGCGACCGGGAACGCGGAAAGCGACCGGGAACGCGGAAAGCGACCGGGAACGCGGAAAGCGACTGGAATCGGGAGAGCAAGCTTGGAAGGAAACGCGAGCAAGAGAGAAAATCGATAACAGAACTTCTGAGCGGGAAAGCGACCGGGAGCTGGAAAACGACCGAGAGCGGAAATGCGACCGGGAACGCTACGAACACGGGAAAGTGGAGAAGGGAACGGGAGCGAGAGAGACAAACATTAGAAAAACCTCTAAAAACCCCGGGCAACGCCGGGTAACCCCGCTAGTATATATATATATATATAAAAGATAGATGTTATCACTTCAAAAAGGTAATCGATATAATGTATAGTGTTATTGAAAATATTTTATATCATAAAACACCTTAAAAACTGCTATTGCTGGACGATAAACAGTAGCGTAACGAGGGGACATTAAGTGGGGACACTGGGCGCTACTTTTAAGGAACGCCACAATGAAAGATATAAAATGAACTACCAACAACCTAGCCCCAAAGTCATGGAGGACTTTTTTCGGAAAATGGGCAACATTTCGTATCTTGTTTCCGGACGCAAAACTTCCTTGGTAATGAATGCCACTAGTTTGTGATATCAAACATTTCTAATGTCTTCAAAATTTACAAATGGTTTTGGCAGCTTCCAGTTTATCCATATTCAAAGAAAACCGGCAATAGTATAATAAGTAAAATATATCTATAAGACTTAAAGCTTAATTGAAAAGAAATAATACAAAACTAGTTTGAAAAAAAAGTTTTTGCGTGCTTGGCAGAAAAAAGTTATAACTGTATTGCGTCAACCGCGTGAAATTTTTGGTTCTGCACCACTTAAGAGATTTATAAAGGAACACTTATTCATACGGTTTGTGGGTGGAAGTTGAACATCAAAATAAAAACTATTTAGTTAGAAAACAAACCCAACTGATGGTTCTTCAAATAAAATTTATAGTGGTGACTTAAAGAACTTAGTTTTTATTTTATATTTAATATTGAACTTTTTACGCATTTTCTTGAAAAATACATTTTTTCTAATTTGTATCTGGTTAATATCTGGTGAAACTTTAAGGAGACGCTGTACGCTCCCTAAAGTCCCCAACTGCCCCCAAACCCCCAACTGATTTTGTTTCAAACCTCAGAAACCTTAGCAATATTTTGGCAATAAAATACTACAGAAGTTTATTAATTTTAAAATGTATATGTTTATAAACTCACTTTTGTTATTACAAACTTTTTACAAATTTTTAATTTAGGTTACAATCTCTGTTTGTGTTTGTCTTTCTTTGAACGCAAATCTTGCAAGTAAAATTTAACCAGCTTTTTGACTAGCTAGGAAACTGAAACTTTCAGCATAGCTTTATATTGGATGACAATACATGATTCAATTAAAAATAGTTTGTGTTGAAAAACTCGTTTTATCTTTTACTTGTTTTATTAAAAGCATAATTTCATAATTCAAACTAAAAAAAATGTTTAACTTCCTGTATTAAAACAACATTTTTCAATGTTTAAAAAATGAAAAAATAGAAATTTCAATTATTTTTTTTTATTGAACAAATTTCAAATAACTTCTAATTCCACTTGTAACACAAGAAATATACCATACAGTTTGTTGGACCATTCATGAAAATAACAGTTATTTATGTTCACTTCTAATCATTTTCTGACAACCAAAACGCCAACAACAAATGTAATCGTCAAGGCTAACATTGCCCTGCTGCTGCTGCTGCTGCTTGGATCACTGGCTCCCGATCTGGTGGTGTTACTCGAACTGGTGGTGTTACTCGAACTGGCCCAACCTTTTGTGGTGTTATCTGAACCGGTCAAGCCCATTGCAGTATTAGCGTCTTTGTTGCAGTAGTCATGTCCGCAAGTGATGGAACTGTAATTGTACTGGGTAATGTCGGGTCCAGGACGGTTTGTTACAGTCACCCAATCAGGTGAGGTTACGTTGTTGTCGCTACAGCCTCTAAAGCGACTTAACGTTCCTAATAAAAATAAGTAATAAAAACACGTTGATTGCTTGTAAAAAAAACATCAGCAAGGGGTATAATAATTGGCAATTAAATAGCTGTACCTATCCATTTTTATTAATAATTTTAAGTGTTGTATAACTTAGAGAATAAAATTATTTTCAATGAGAAAATTGTGCATATTACCGTTCATATAATAAATGTCGGTAATAATGCAAGATTTCACTAAACCACAGTCAACGACATTTCCAGCATTGAGACAAGATACGCATTCGAAGCAGATTATTGGAGTGACCGGATTGTGACCATGGTAACAGATTAGCAAGATCGTGACAGCCAGAAAACGACAGAGTTCCATCACTGAGTTATTATTAAGGTTTCTAGAAAGAGAAAATATTGATAAATAATTATAAATATGACATTACCAGGCGCGTAGGCAGAGAGGGGGCATGGATAAATGTTCCCCCTTGTCACAAATTCGTGGCTATGCGCCTGGACATTACTACGGCAAATTAAATTATATTATTGAAATGATAAAAACTGAATAATCAACAGTAAGAAAAAATCATAATTTTAATAGCTTTTCTTTTAATTTTGCTTTTGACTGCAAGTTTTTTTTAAATTTTACCAATTCCATTTTTTTTAAATGTGCCACAATTTGTATTTGATTGGCTTCTCATATCTTTTACGTTATAAAACTTTATTGTAGAATGATTTAAGTTCAACAAGCTAATCAAATTTCTGTTATAAGTAAATAAAAAAATTTAAATTTAAAAAAAATGTTAAACTTACAACGTTTCTCGACCAAAAAAAAAACTTTTAATTTGTCGCGAGCAAGCAAACGGAAAATCAGCTTAGTTAAAAGCTATTCACCTTTATAAACTCTTCAACCAAGACTTGATTTGATGGTTTGAGGAAAAACGCGCTGTTGGTAGGCTTTAGCTTAGGTAGAACTATTGGTGCTGAGAAAGTGATAGTCATTACAATTAATCATGAAATATGTATGACGTATTTTCAGGCGGATACTATTCAGCGATATCACCGTAAAAAATTGCTTGATTTATTGAGATTTTACGTAATTTCCTGTTTGCTTTAGAATTCACCAGCTTACTTCTTTCAGCCTATTTCTTTAAACGCCCTTTCTCATTCTTCTGTAGCCGCTGGATCCTTGGTTATTGAAACGGGTTGAATTTAACGTAAAGAACAGGTAAAAAAAAAACAAAGTCAGCACGGGCCGGACGGGCCCTGAGATTTTGTACAGGTAAAAAACCTGGACCGGGGCTAAAAAAATCTACCAGCGACCTCTATAGCACATAGACTGAGATAGACATACACCATAGGTGTTGTTGGTTGGCTAGCGTTGGCAGGACCGTCAAATAACTTTTTGAGTTTCAATTCAAAGTTCATTTTGTGGGCTCTGTAGAACTGTTACGATATCACTTTGAGCCAATCAAGTTTTACAGGTTTTTGTGCGAAATCAAGGAAGTAGGTACACGTCTATACGCTTCTACAAAATCTAACTATCTGCATTTTAGACTTGCATAAATCTGCCGCAATTGAACCACCCAGTTTCAGGTTTGATGACATACACACGTAACTTATATGAGCATAAGGGTTATTAGTTTTGTTATTCATTTATTATATGTCCTGCATTCTAACGCACTGCAGCCAAATTAAGCTTAAAATCGACAAAAAGATTCGCATAAAAAACTCACGAAATGAGCTACTTTGATATCTTAAAACATACATGGTTGTCTGCGACAGACCGTAAAAATGCCCCTCAAACAAAGATTTGCCACAAAATGTTCAACATCTTCTCGGCCTCTCAAAATAACGTTATTATTTTTTTTAACATTATCATTTAGCTACTCAACTGAGAATGGTACGATTATTCAGACAATTTTTTTAAACCAAATGTAGACTAAAGAAAACTTGCTCAAAAGTTAAATTTAACAACAAGACCTTGTATGGTTTCAACTCTGAAAAAACACAAGAAAAACCGCATAGAGTAGAATAACTAAAACTTGACCCCTTGTCTCATTGGCACAACTTTCACCCGGATCGTCACTCGTGGTTTCTTCTGAGAAAGGGTCAAAGGGGTCAATTGATTTGTTGTTACATAAATTACCCAAACACGTAGATATCAGGAGGTCACTGTAAAGTTGCCCTTTGAACTCTCGTTTGTCGAAATAGATTTTATTTTCGTAAAGCCCGGCGGTTTTGTTGGCGCAGTCTCTCAGTGCCTGGAATGATCCTGGAAAAGTGGTTTCAGAATTTCCATTTTGTTATTATTGTTATTATTATTAAAATTATAATTTATTTATTTAATACTTATAAATTAACAATTAAAATGATCCAAAACAAAAATATTTATCATTGCATTATTATTCAATATATTGGCTCCTCCGATTTTCAAAAACTGATTTCAACTAAACCATTGTGACCCACTCCCTACATCGCGGTTCAAGATTTACCCTTAACTTTTGTGGTAAAGCAGTCTCTTCAAATCACCAACCAACCAACCGTCACTTAGCAGCAGTCCCTCGGCAATAAGACATCTTTCGGAAGAACACACAGTCGTTCTCGTAGCGTTGAAACACCGGATGCAACTGTAGCACGAAACTCTACTTGTCATCAGCGGTTGTTTGACGGTCTCTTGGTTGCACTTGTCTGTCCTGCACGTCGTGGAATTGACATCCAGATACTGCACGCCGTTCAACGTCAGCGTCGTCGACTTCGTCCAAGCCGTGACGCTTGGAACGTTGGAGCCAACGCATGCTCTCAATAACTGGTAAGATCCTGATGTGGAATTGTAGAACAGGTCATGAAAAAATAACCTTTGAAATGGTCAAAATCAATACTTTTGGAAATAAAAGCATAAGAATGTTAAGAATTAGTTTTATCATCTGTTTGGGAAAATATTAGTTCAATTCGTTTCAAAAAAAATTTCTTTTTCAGGTCACTTCTACGTTCTTTATGTTGTTTAATTTGTAAATTTTTAAAAAAATTTTAAAATTTTATTTCGATTTTATGTTATTGACTTTTTTATTGTTTGGTTGTAAATTATTTAGGTTGATTGTTTTGTAGAGGTAACTCTTTTCATTAACCTCGTTAGACTATTAAACGTTAAACTTTTTTAATATTTTAATGACAAGTTATATACATTTCAGGAAAAGAAAGAAAAATGCAAAAACTAACCGTTTTGTAGAAACCCGGTAGCTATGATGCATTTCGTCTGGTTACTTTTGCACGTTACATAACTTGTTGGCGTATAACAGTTTGTACAGTTGTAGCACATCAGCGAGTGCACAAAAGTTGTACCAATTGTAACAGCAAAAATAAGAAAGTAAACAGTAAACTTTGAACGATCAAACATCTTATTTTTAACTTATTTTTAACGAATTAAAAAATTAGTAGCAACAAAACTTATTAAGAATAAATTATTCGTCAACTTGATTTCTTTAGTAGTGTACATTTCTTCTTTCTAGTGAGAAAATAATTCACATTTATTGTTATTCTCATAGATAGAATGTCTCTGCGGGGCTGTCGGTTTACAGTCAGATCTATAAAAGCGTTGAGCTAAATGAATCAATCAATTAGCTATTATTATGTATGTTTTTGCCAGAGAAAGAGTGAGAGAGAGAGAGAGAAAGAGAGAGAGAGAGAGAGAGAGAGAGAGAGAGAGAGAGAGACAAAGACAGATTTTAGTACTTAATTTTTATGCTTTTGTTGATAGAGTAAATTTGTAAATAAATTAGTGTAATTTGTTTATTAATTTAAATTCTTACAAGGGTTGTATAGATGGCAGATAAGTAGAGAGGTATATTGGCATGTAGGTAGGTATAAACAGGTAAACAGATAGGTGGTAGGCAGGTAGGTATTCAGGTAAATAGGCGAGTGGATTGGCAAGATGGTAGCCAGTTGAATAGGTATGATTATTTGATCTGTAGTCTCATATATTAAATAACATACTTTACCCAAACATTGTTTGTTTTAATCATCAAAATAAGCATCGATTTTTTTACATAAAACATTATTTCTTTTTGAAATGTTTCACAACTAAATGCGACTATAAACTGCACTAATTGAAAGCGATTTTTATAAATTATCCAAACTGGTATTCGTAAACAAAATAGTGCTAAAATTATGTATGAATTGATGAATAGCAAAAATAAATGTAATTCAGATCAAATGTTTATTTGTGAATAAAAGAATAGAGCTGATTATAGAAGTTAAAGCCACTGAAACAGCTGGTCGGTGCCAGATGCCAGTAGATGTTGAGACTTTCTGCTGGATGGGTGTCGTGGGTCCTGCGCTGGCAGCTGTGGTGGGTCCTGTGATGGCAGCTACCGTCGGCCCTGGTAAGTGTGGGTCCTCATTACAAAAATCTGTGTCGCAGACACACACGGAAACTTTACTCAAATGTTTGTCGTCATAATTATATTCTTCCTTGTAGGTGCACGTTCCTGGAGGAAATTCCGGGTATTTCGTGGCGTTATCGCAATGTCTTCTTGTAATTAGAAGTTCTGAAATGTAAAAACCCGGATGTTTTGCTACGTAAAAAACGGTTTGGTAATGTATGTATTTATTATTCGTGTAAAAATAAATCAGATCAAAGTAAACCAGATCAAATTTTTTTTATAACAAGTGAATCAAAAAACAAAGTTTTTTAAAAACACACTTTTATATAATCGATTGTGTAGGCCACATTCTGTTACATAACGAGCATATCAGCATAGACAATAAATAGTTCGACGAAAATATCATAAATATTTATTTGATTAAATTTTGTTCAATCGATTCAAAAATTTGATAGAATGCATTGTTAATCAGTTCGGAGGTATGTTTATATTTTGAAGTTTCTTTTTTTTTATTTTTTTTATTTTTTTATTTTGCAATCGATTTTAAACTAACTTCCCGATGAGCTCAGACCGACAGACAGACAAACAGACAGACAAACAGACAGACAAACAGAAAGACAGACAGAGAAGTCAAGTTAAGTAAAAGTGTGTAAAAAATCGTATTTGTCGGCTTCTGAAAAATTCTATGATATGTACTTTTTGAACTTTATAAACCTGCAAACCGTTATGCAAGTACATAGCTGGTTAAAAAGCGTATATCGCCCCCTAAAAACTTTTAAGACAGGTACTTGTTATATGCTTTTATTAACTTTCAATTGCCCGGATGTCTATGGAATGTCCGCGGACGTTTTAAAGCTCGGAAGATCTACAATGCTCGGAAATATGACCATGTTACCCCACTTCTCAAAGATCTCCACTGGTTTTGCATTCGGCAACGAATCGTGTAGAAGATTTCTACAATAGTACACAAATCTCTGCATGGCCAATCTCTTGTTTTTTGCTCATGTTGCTGATGTACCGTGACGGCAGAGGCTCAGATCAGCATCCAGGGGTCTCCTCACTACACCGCCTGTTCATCGCACGACGCTTGACGGAAGATCAATCGACATCATTTGGCCTGAAATGTGGAACAAACTTCCCCACCACATCACCTCTATATCCAGTTCAGCCAGTTTCCACACAGCACTAAAGACTTTTCTGTTCACTAAATCTTTTCCCTACCGGCTACCGGTCTTGAAGTTTTGAATAACATACGCCCCTTTAATCATACTCGGATTCATTATCATTATCATAAATAGAGAGAAAAGTTATGCGAACAAGACATTCTGTTCCGAAACATTTTTATAAGACTAAAATTGAACTTAAAATTCCATTATCACAGTGTCATCAGCATGATTAAATTACCTTGGAAATTACCGGTCACGTAGGAGCAATAAAAATTATCCGATGTACAAGTCAAGTTTGTCCAACTATTCTTTTCGCCACACATAGTGCAATCGTAGCAGGTCAAACCACTTGTTGACCTTATAATGAATGCCAGAAAACATGCGCAGATGCTGACCATGATTTTTCTCTCCTCCATGATCGATATTGCTGACGAATTAGACAGTTTATTTGGTCAAAACTGTTGGAAAACAAAAATAAATATTAGTTGTTAAGCTTCGCTGATCGAGTCTTTAATTTTTTTTTAATTTGAAATTAAAAAAGAAAACTCGCCTGTTGAAATATTAACTCGTTTTTCTTCTAAAAGTATGAAAACGATTGAATAAAGTCTCTCCTAAATAAATTTTAAAGTCAGTCCTTTACATCCTTGTTACTATGCAGAACTTAGAGAGGTAAACACGCCGTCAAACTTTCCAGCTAGACAAAGTAACACGAACTGGCTATCAATTGTAGCTTCGGCTTGCTAGTCACATCTACACAGGCACGCCCTATAGAAGTTCAATGAGCCGAGCATAGTATTATATCAATGGAACCGAAGCTGTAGCCTATTTAATACTATTTATTCTTTCACTGCAGAAGTTTTATTACGCATAATTTTAAGAACATACACCAGTCAAAGCAGAGCATACTATTCGAGATATTGAACACCAACAAAAAGACCAATTTGATGTTTCAAACGTATCCCGTGACTGTTCCTGTCTCTCTCACCCTCTCCCTCTCCCATTCCCTTCCCTTCCCTTTCCTCTTATCTTAGTTTTATTCTGATCTTCTCTTTCCAGTCCTCGGCACCGCAGTTTTTATAGATTTGATATCGAAGAACGTAAAATAATAAAAAAAAATCTTAAAAATTTATTTCATTTAAATAAATTAATTTTTTTGCCAACCATTTCAAATCAATTTAAGTTACCTGAACTCAAAACATTTCATAGCAATAACAGATTATAGTTCAAAAAAATGTCTTTTTAAAGAATATTTAAAAACTAAAAACTGCAGCAAAGCAAGCACAACGATTGCCAGTAGTGGTGTCGACTGTTGCTTTCCCGCGTCGGATGCAGTTGTAGTGTTATCTTCTTTATCTCCGAATGGATTCCATGGATCGATTACCTTATTGTTGCAAAGCGTTTTTCCGCACGTAATCAGAGAAACGTCGCTGTAAGTGATACCCTCAAATGTATACTTGTAGAATTGTACTCCATCCTCAGAGAGTACGCTGCCGACATCAGCGCAACCACGCTTGATACGAAAGGCACCTAGATTAGAAATGAAATCAAACATAGGACAAATGAATATAATTATAAAGTATAGCTTAGGATTTTACGGGTGTCAAACTGTGGTTGGTTACTGTCCTTTGTAAGATAGTTACGAAAAGTTCAGGTACTTCAAAAATTTATTTATTTATTTATTTATTTATTTATTTATTTATTTATTTATTTATTTATTTATTTATTTAATTTATTTATTTATTTATTTATTTATTTATTTATTTATTTATTTATTTATTTATTTATTTATTTATTTATTTATTTATTTATTTATTTATTTATTTATTTATTTATTTATTTATTTATTTATTTATTTATTTATTTATTTATTTATTTATTTATTTATTTATTTATTTATTTATTTATTTATTTATTTATTTATTTATTTATTTATTTATTTATTTATTTATTTATTTATTTATTTATTTATTTATTTATTTATTTATTTATTTATTTATTTATTTATTTATTTATTTATTTATTTATTTATTTATTTATTTATTTATTTATTTATTTATTTATTTATTTATTTATTTATTTATTTATTTATTTATTTATTTATTTATTTATTTATTTAATTTATTTATTTATTTATTTATTTATTTATTTATTTATTTATTTATTTATTTATTTATTTATTTATTTATTTATTTATTTATTTCAATTTAAACAAGCCAAAGGGCAATCTTCTTACTCCGCTAGTGTTGATAAAAAACAAGAAAAATCGAACTTAAACATAATACAAGCGCAAACTAACTCACATTTCACACATATAATTCCACTCAGATAATTATAGAATATAACTAGGATTTTACAAGTGTCAGACTGCGTTTATTGTCCTATAAAAGTGTTTTTTGTTTACGTGTGTTAATAATTTCTAAAATAGAAATTAAAACCAAATAATTACTAAATAAAAGTGCGAATAAACTAACCGTAGCCATCCAGTCCAGTAGCAAGGCGGCACTTTCGACTGGAACAGTTGGTAATCATGAGAGGATCGAAACAGTCGTTACACTCGAAGCAAAGAAAGTCGCCGTTACAATTGTCCGTGCTGCATGTAGAGACCTGTGTGTTTAAGTACATTGTACCATTCAAGGTATAATTGCCAACGGATGAAAATATGCCTTTACTGTCGAGTAAGGTATCGCTGCAGCTTCTCAGTATTTGAAGAGTTCCTTTGAAAAAAAGTAAAAAATATTAACTCCATTTAGAAAACAATTGCATATGAGATTTGGTAAAACTTCTTATTAAAAAGGTAAAAAGTTGTTTTGTCAACGATGACGTTTTCCTGCTACAACAAACGGGTTAATGCATGTACCGTACCTACTGTAATGCAAATTTATAAAGCAATTTCTTAGCATGAAATACTATCTATTTTTTAACAGCTCAAAGTATTTTGGAATTGTTTGTGTGCCGGTAGCGTTAGTTGAGTTAATTCATCAGTTTTTTTGTGTATACATATGTATAAACTTTTTACGGATAGTTGCTTTAGAGAGTAATTATGAAGCATTTCTTACTCTACTCATATTTATCTGAATCTTATTAAAAACACTGTTTATAGGCGCTCATTTTCTTTATGCGTTCCATCCTTCCTTCCGCACAACTTCGGTTTCACTAGCTTCTTTCCGGCTAGTCTTTAAAGTCCAGCCATTTCACTTTTGTTTTTTTCTCCGAAAAACGCATTTGGGCTTCAGTAAAAACGATGTAAGTTTTTTGTTTAATTATTGAAAAGTTGACGTTAACACAAAAAATGCTTGAACAACTTCTACCATCTAATAAATAGGCATGTTCTTCTCTGGGATGGAAATGTAAGCGATAAAAAGCGCCTTTGGAACTTGAACATTAATGGATACAAATTCCATTAATTCAAATAATACATGTTCAGTTTTATTCAGTATGAAAATAATAAAATTTAATTAGAACAACCGTTTAGCAGGTTTCCTTTTCCGATTATGCACTTCTTTTCTGAGCTGCTGCAAGTTACGCTGTTCTTCGGTTCGTAGCAATCGATGCAGCTGTAGCACGTCAAAGAACAAACGAAGTTTGGCCTAATTGAAAGTAATATTAAGATTATGCTGAGAGTTGGAGTTGCAACTCTTATACTCTTCCAAAATGGAGACATTATTAACGTTAATATTTTTTAAGTAGAAGAGCTAGTGATGAGAACGATTTCGATTGATTTCTTGAAGAACTTTCTCCTCAACAATCAGTCTTTTGTTTAACAGTTGTTCAACGTTATTTTTTTCTATAAAATTCATTTAAGAAGTTATCCGAATGAAACTTAAAGTTAATCATCTATTTTAATTTCCGTGTAAACATAAACCAGCCCAAGTGTATTATGATACAGTAAGTCTTTAGACTAGCAGTGAATGAAGTAATATAGGACCGTCATTGTTAAGGTGAAAATCCTATTATAGAGAGAACAGCAAAAAATGAGGCGTTTATCATAAAATAATCAATGTTGGCCATCAAGAATTAAACATCAATTTACATTAAAATATATAATTAATTACCAAGTAAATAAACCAAACTTGTGTTTTAAAATAATCATCTAACCAGCCCGTAGAAAGACAATTTTGCGATTTATAATTTTCTACTCTTAAACAACTTTTAAATACATAAATTTAATTTTTTTATCATCAATAAAATTATTAATAATTAATATATCAATTTAAAATTTTTCCAATCTACATTAAAAATGAAATTGCGATGAAGGGCGTCAAAATCAATAGTTTCCTTCTATTCGTCACTTTTAACCTAAACTAAAAACAGCTTGCGTACACACACAAAATCGCAAAAAATAAACAAATCTATGCCGGTTCTCGATTGAATATTTTGGCTTGAAGTTCTATTATTTGTTAACTTTTATAATTGTATAACTGTAAAAATGCGCGGCCATTCTTTTCTTCTCGTCTGCTCGCTACTGCTGAGTTCCATTGTTGTTTCTCGCGCTATAAAATGTTTTAAGTGTTTCGACTGCAATCTTCCGACGAACGACATCGACTGCGGAGTGGCCTATCACTCCTGCCTGTACGGAATAGCACGTCGTCCAGATGGTAAGCTCTTTGATATTTGTCTTCAGATATCATTTACTTTAACGGGTTTGGCCTCTACAGTAGTCACGTTACGAACCTAAAATAGTCCCGTTGAGAAACCTTCTATTTCTAGTATAGCGTCATCGGCCGATTTCTATAAAAACTCGGTTTAAAAAACTGTTTAATAGAATAAGCTCAGAACATACTACGAAAAAGTTTCTTAAGGAAAAACTACTGTAGGCCAAACCCGTCAAATTAAATAATTACCCAGTTACAAGGATTAATATAATTTCGTCTGAAAAAAGCTTTAAGTTTACCTGTACTAACATGCCGGGTTAACATTCCCTGGCGGCCTGGCCTGAGATAAAAATAACCAAATAAGAAATTAGGGCATACATGAGACGCTACGAGGTTTTCCCCGTAACTTTGTTTATTTAAACATTTTCCATGTCATCGGCTGCCATCACCTTGTGAATTCACTGCGTTCACCCCCACCCCCGCCCCTACCGTCTTCCATTCCAAAAAATGTCTAGAATCGTTAAGCAAACTTAACGTCGTTACGATTTTGCACTACAGGCAAGACTGGAACAGTCAGAGACTGCTATACGAAACCGCCAACTTTATGTTTCACCGTATCCGACCTGCCGACGTATACGGCTCTAACCGTCTGCTCGTGTTTCACCGACCTCTGCAACAACGAGACAGGCCGGTTCCACAACACCCGCCTGACCACCATTGCCTACGAGGCCGACATTTACTATTCTTATGCCGACTCGATCAGTTTTGAGATCGGTACCAAACGGGCTGCCTTTACTTATCTTTTGTATTGTTTATTTATTATTTATTCAACAATTCACAGTAAATTAGATGTAAACTAGAGATAGCCCGTCTAAAATGACAGATTTTTTTTAAATCCTATTATATATTATTTTAGGCATTGTACAATTGCGTAATAACTTTTATTACAGCCCTGCACGCACTAATTTTTATTAACTGCTGACCACCGCGTTATGCGAAATTGCTAGCATACATACATACATACATACATACATACATACATACATACATACATACATACATACATACATACATACATACATACATACATACATACATACATACATACATACATACCGACATAGGAAATTATGTATGTAGATACTTGCTCCTTTTTTTCTATAAATAACCAGGCGGTGTATTTTAAAAATAGCTACAAAGCTCATGGACGTGCTAAAAAGCACGTGCCATAGTCAGTTAAAAGGTTCTTATTTACTTAGGAGCAAAATTTTCAAAATGCATCTCTTGATGGGTGTCTACGCTATAGCCCTAAAACCTAAAAATATATAATGTGGTGGGGTCTTTGCAATTCCGTTAACTGGTTTTTCGAGAAAAAAAAATGTTTTACTGTATTTGGTTTTGTGTGCATAGGAATTTTGTGTATTGTTGTTTGTTTAGACTTTTTAAAAAGTTTTTACTCCTGTTTCACATCCTGAGAAACAGTATTTTTGAACAAATTTTCTTAGTGTGCTACCGTTATGAAAATAATTTCACATCTCTTAGAGAGACTATAGGTTAAATGGTTTTTGTTGGGCATTGATTGCCGGCAGTCAGAAAATTTAATCTAGTATATAACAGTACCACATAGGTACAAGTGAAAAAAAAACAACGCAATGGATGCTTGTAATGTTTTTCAGATATCCATATAAACGCAGTTTTTTTAAATTAATATTCAATAAACATTTAACATAATTGAAAAATATAAATTTCGAGATTTCTATTCACAAATTTAATTCTAAGCTGTTTTAGCGGCCTCAAAACGCACCCTCGTGACGTCACTGGCGTCTTTTTTAAATTTTCATTGCGCTTCCGAAGTTCCGAGTCGTCTGTAAAAGTTGCGAGGCCGAAGTTGAATTTGATTAAAAAACTTTTGAAAGATTGGTTGCATTTGTAAAAAGAAGATGCGTTATCTTTTATTTCTTTTTATTATCTGTTTTGTCTTACGTGACTCGTTGGAATCTTGCCATGTTGTTGAGGACCAGGTAATATGTTTCAATGAAGGGATTCCTGGATCAAAAGTAGATTGGAGTAATATAGATACATTTAAAATAAATTGTAGAAATAAATGTGAAAAGCTGAGTGAATACAGGAAAGTGATAAACAAAGACAAACTTCAGACTTTTATGATTTTGGAAAGTACAATTACAGAAGAAGAATCAGAAGTTGAAGTTAAAAACAAAATAAACTCTTTAGAAATATTTCGCAGCACGATCAACATTCTGACAAAGAATATCCTGCAGGGAACGTCTTGTGGTCTTGTTCGTTTTACAATAGTAACGATTGGTGAAAGCAGACCAGGTGCTTTTAATGGTCTTGCTGCAAAGCAGTTGGAATTTATGAATGTAACTTTTGTACAATCTCCAGAGGGAATATTTGAGGGAAGTCAGATTGAGGAAATAACTATAACTCGTTCAACTGGATTGAAGATGGAAACTTTTGATTTTCTTGGTTCGAACATTAAATATTTAAGTTTGACTGATGTGAAGCCGACTTTCCATTTCCATGAAATGAAGGTGAAGTGTGATTTTATTGATTAATTATTTTGAATCATAATACAATCAAATGTTGACTTTTTATTAGATTGCATTTAAAGAAATGTTGGTTTTGACACGATCAATTTTACCTACTAAATGTTTATCACTGTTCTTCCATTAAATAATTAGCTATTTTTCTTTATTATTGATTATATTACAATGAATTCTAATATATGATTATTATATAATGAAACGTATTACATATGACAATTGCAGACGAACGAAAAGTTAAGCTTTGATTATCTGAAATTCAACGGAAGCATCGACTCGTTCAATTTCTTAGAGAACGACAACATAACTGTTAAAGAACTTGTTATTTCTCGAATGTATGGACATGCATGGAATTTCAGTAATTTCAAACAATTAAAGAACAACTTGACAATATTAAGACTGCCAAATAACAAAATTGTTGATCCAATAATCGATTTAAATAAATTTCTTTTATTAGAGGAATTAGACCTTCATCAAAATAACTTATCGGAATTTCCCAATTTAGTCAACATACTTCCAGGACTCCAGAAAATCGATTTATCAGAGAATCCTTTTAAATGCAATTGCACAACAATGTCTTATGTGACAGAGATCGAATGGAGTCGTATTGATGGTCTGAATTCTACAACTTGTAGAAGCAATGAAGAAAAATTTAATATTGCAGGCTTTCTGAACCAATATTGCTTTATATCCAGTAGTACTACTAGAGAAAATCTTGGTGAAGGAGTGACTAACCATGTAACCAAATTGGATTCAGACAAGGCCAACAGCACTGAATTGAGCACTAATGTTAGTTCAACGATTCCGAAAGGGATCAAAGTTGTCAACTTGACTTGGGTCATGACCAACGATAAAGGTATAAGAATCATTTGCGAGGCACATGGCCGACCCCCGCCATATGTGATCTTAGTTATGCCACGAGGTTCTGCTGCCATGTACTCAAACAAGAAGAATCTGAGCATATTTAGAGCCTTGTACACAATCGATAAGGCAAAGGAAAAGAATAAAGGATCTTATGCATGCTTGGCGATGAACAATGGCGGTGCAGATCAAGCAATGATCGAGGTTGATTTTTCCTTAAACTCAGCATCTCTGAGACTTGACATGCGTCTTTATGAGATTGTTTTTATGGCATTAATAAGTGTCGTTTTGAACTTCAGTTGACCGTATTTGTTACGTTTATTTGCATCTTCCATTGGAAGTTTTTTGTTTTTGTTCCTTTGAACCTTGAGAAAGATACTCTTAAATTTTAACTTGCTACACTGATTTGATTTTTTAGTAAAATTTTCAAATCAGCATTTTTTGTTAAATGATATAGTAATGGCTTTGTGTGGTGAAGAAGTTGAAGCCTTGGGAAGTCAGTGTTGAATTGTTCATTTGGGTTTTTGAGCTCTCGTTTGTATAGGCAGGTTGTTGAATGGCGTACCTCCAAGCTTCAGAGGAGCCAGGAAACAACACGTTGGTATCACAGTGTTGCCTGCCACGCGAGGCTTCACCTTACGTAGAACTTAAAACCCAAACATTTGAATTATTCTTAAAAATCGAACCCAGTAAAAGCGTGCGTTCTTCTAATTTATTCCCACACAAGAAAGCAAGAACAAATACGTACATAGTTCAGGCGCGGTCTTACCATTGGGGATGCTGGGGATGCATCCCCCACCAGCCTCAGAGCTCAATTTTTTTTTAATGGAATAATAAAGTTAAACGTACACCAAACAACCCCCGCCAAACACCAAATATTTATTCAACTTAGATAGTTATAAATCAACAATAAATTTATCATCCCCCCATCAGAAAATCCTGGAACCGCGCCTGGTGTTAGACATTATCTATCAAACGCTTAATACAGTTCTTACTGTTTTAATTTATATTCAATTTTAGATAGTCCTACTTTCTTTATGGGATAAAAGTAAATAGTCAATTTAACACGGCCATAGTAGAAAGTCAAAATTCAAGTTTGATGATAATTGAACGTGACGAGACATATCAAAACACTCGCGCAGTTCAACTCCTTCTTTCAAATATGAATACAACACGTGGCGCTGCTTGTCACACGTAAATAAACATTTGAATGTTAAAATAAAAAAATAAAAACAATATTTCTTGTGTTCATTGTTCCGTTGTAACATTAATGCAGAAGAGGTTGAAAACTTTGTCCATGTTCTCCTTTGTCCAAAGCAGTTTGATGATAGTAGAAAAATTACAAAGCCTTAAAAGTTCTCTTGTTCTTTTTCATCAGCACCTTCGGTAACCTTTGCTTCCCATTCGTGTGCCCTGATCTTCGAAAGGACCCGGACAGGTCATGCTACTGTTGCTCAATCTCAGGGCGTGGCACCTGATGGCCTCGTTGAGTATCACTCCGCACTCTTCGCTCTCGAAGAGCCAGTCCACTTTTTCGACTTTGCTGATCAGCTCTTCGGGCGGAATCTCCATTAGACGGAGACCGCACAGGAGCAACGTCGGCGCAAGAGGCATTCGCTTGCAGCGGTCGCAGTCTATCCACTGGACGAGAGCGTAGAAAACGTCCAACTCGCTCTGGACTCTCAACTGGTCGTCTGACAAGATCCTGAGTAGAACCTCCGGATGCAGCCATAAGAAGTGTCTGGTCCTGCTGATCTCTCTGAAGTTGTCGAGTATGTAGCAAAATATTTTCTCTCTCGTTTTCTCCAGGCAGCAGTGATCTGCTATCGCGTAGTGATAAAGGGCGTTTTGGACGTTGACGTCGCACAGGAAATCGATTCCTGATTCGACGACTTCCATGAGACCCAGCTCGCCTCCTGCCTTGACCACGTTGGCCACGTTCGTCGCCGTCATCTCGTAGTCCTTGCGGAGATAGATGAACTCCAGGAGCATGCGTATGACCTCGCAAGGGAACTCGCACAGGTCGATGTTGATGGCCGATTCGTTGGGAAACTTACTGAAGTTCTCGTAGCAGAACGGACTGTACGCCGACAGGATGGCCTTGTGGGCTTTGACGGCTCCGTCGGAGCAGCGGATGATGACGTCGCACATGCGCTGCTCTTGCCACAGCTGGACCATGAACTCGCCGACCCGCTGGCAGCAGGCGTCGAAATCCGGTCCGTAGCTGTCGTTGAACTGGCCGCCTCCCGACCGCCCCGTACCGCCACCACCACAGCACGAAGGGTGCTTGTTTTGACAGCAGCTCTCCGGGATGCAAGCCCTGTCGGAAGGCTTTGTTGAAATCAGCTCTTGGCTCGGTGACATCATCATTACAAGTTTTAGTGGTGGCAATTAAAATTTAAAATAAAAAAAACTATTCAGTGAGCTCTTTTAATTTGTTTTCTTGGCTGTTTTATCAATCAGATGAAACTGGAAGCATCCAATTCCACGAAATCGAGTCACGGAAAACCTCGCGATAATAAAAAACGTTAAACCGTTCTGGCTGCTCTTGACAAGACAGACGTTATCAAGTAATTCGATACTTTTCTTCCGCGCTCCAGTGTCAGATTTGATCGGTGCAGGCCATCTCAATCAAATCCGACCAACCACTGTCCCCCTAGCGACTCAATCGAAACCGTGTGTCACGCATACAACTGCTACGAATTGCCTCACCAAATTACTCTAAAAAAAATAATTCTCGAACTTAGGAAGACTATTTTTTTTACTTTTTCACTTTATTACTGGATTTCTGGAGAATCTGCGCCGTTAGATTGATCTTTCTTAATATCGGTGATCTAACAGAAACGTTGTTGATAGCGATAAACTACTCTGGTGGCCGAAAACGCAAAACGTGTTTATTTTCCTGCGCTGTTTTATTGTTTTTTATTGTTTTTTTATTGAAATAACATTACGTAAGCAATACGAGGATGCGTTTTTTTTTCGCTCGAGAAATTCGATACTTGAAGAGAGTTGCGCAGATGTAGTTATTATATCGGTGATACTGTAGATTAGTGTAGATACAATCCGGTGATTACTTCTAATGAAATACAAGGACAGGAAAACAAAAAATTCACATTTGACGGTTCTCAAAGAAGGCCATAGAATCAAAAAGCAAACAATATCTAAATTCTGTCTAAAAAAAAAGATTATGTCACTCATAGAATAGAAACACACACACGCAAAAGAGGGGAGATCAATAATAATTATAATAATAATATACACAATTGAACTTTGTTATAAGCGAGTTTGACCTTGCATAGACTGTTTGATAATATGTTCAAATAATTCATTTGGTACTAAAGTGGTGATACAAATTTAAATTTGTTTGGATGTATGAAAACTAACAATTGTTAGCAAGATTGGGCTCCAGTTTATGGCTTTTTTATAGATTGTTTGTTAGTGTTAGTCACCAAATGATGACAACACGCCTATACTGCTGGGCTAGTTATCGACGGGATACTTGGAGGTCAAATATGGCGAGAGCTGTGACCCCAGCTCAGCGTGATGGCGATTGAGAGCAGGACTGAGAGAGTGCAAAAGTTCATATGTTAGTTTTTGAATGACTTCTGGTGGTTGACCCTCTAGAAGCTGCTGCTGCTGCTGTTGTTGGTGACGCTGGAGGAGCAGCTGATGCTGGGAAAAAGAAGAGGGGGGGCACCCCTGGTGAGTTGAAAGTTGGTTACTAGGGGGGATGCCAGATGACGACGAGATCGAAGCTTGGTGTTGGTGGAAGTGGCACCGCTGCTTCTGCTGCTGGTGTCGCCCGAGGGTGGCGCTGTTGCTGCTGCCGTTGTTTCCACCCGCTCCGTTGCCGCAGCCGACGTTGCTGCTCCCGCTGCCTCCCCCGGGGATGCTATTGTGGGCGGCCGAGTGGCCGGTGAGTGGGGAGGAGCTGTGGTAGTCCGAGGTGGTCATGATGGAGTCGTGGTAGCGGTAGTTGTCGTTGTAATAATTTGCTTCCCTGTTGTTGGTGGGGAAAAAAGCATCGAAAGCGTTTGTGTTATTAGAGAAGTATAAATTAAAAACATATTCGATAAATATTAACATCAATTATTAACATATTCAAAAATTTTTTTTATATAAATCATGAGGTATAGCTAATCAGTAAAAAAGTGCTTTTTTAATGTACGTGTGTGTGCGTGTGTACATTTTACTGGATAAGCTGCTCACTCGTGTCCATCCATTATAGGCGGAAGATTGATGAACTCCAGCTCCCTTGTGGACTTTCGGGCGTTTTCACCCGGGCCGTTCCACTTTCCTATCTGGGGTGTGCCGGGTGCGTCCATTATGCTTGTGTTCTCTTCATCTTCAGCTGAAACTGTGAGTTGAAATGAAATCAAAAATATCATTTTCATACTATTTTTTAACATATAAATATTTTTTTAATAAAAAAATTCTAGAATAATAAACTTAAATTCATTTATATTTATATATTTGAAGAAATAATCAAGTCATCTCGACTCACAAGAAAATCTACTCTCCTTAATGTTGGAGATGTCCACGACCTTGGAAGAGGTCATGTGAACAGAAGACGGCGTCCTAGGACGTGACGCTGAAGTCATCGCCTGGGCTTCAATCGCTGACGCTATCTTCGCTGCCTCTACGTTCATGAGGTCAACTAAGAATGTAGGTCATAGATCACACGGAATATATATATATATATATTTTTTTTATCTTATAATGAAAAGGGGCGGAGTTTCCAGGGGCTGGAATATTTTTATGATCTAATCATAGATAAGTAGTTCTCGTCACTTCGCAAGCTTGAGCGATCGAGAGAAAAATTACCGCTGAAAATATTCAGGGCAAAGTTTGATGAATTTGGCTAAAAAATATGAGAATCCGGGTCGTTGGTTGGTAATAACTGACCTTTCTGATTCGGTTTGAAAAGCTTGGATTTCTGACCCCGGCAGCAGCGGCAGAAGAGACAGCACAGGCAGACTGTAGCCACGATGACGATCATCGCCAATACGATTCCTGCACCAGTGGCTATCATCAGGACAGGTACCCTGTAATGAGAAATATAGTAACGATTATTATGATTATTATAACAGTACTGACGATCGGTGGGTTATGGTTGGGGTGACGTGGGATAAAATAACTCGCGAATTAAAACCGATTTTTTCAGCACTACGGAAAGGGGTCATTAATTATATGTAGTTGAGTAAAACTACAAGTTGCAGAAGATAACGTTTCTAGGTTATCGCATCGCATCAGTAGTGGATTCCGAGATTTCTCGGTCAGAAATGGTTGAGACGAACGATGATGGTCAAGGACACCATTCCGTTTGCGTTACGACTCCGTTAGTCGATCTGCAACTATATGACCAAAAGTGATCTTTATTATTCGAGACGATCATCTTTATCATCCTAATCTGCGCTGGTATCATTACCATCATCGTCTTCAGTTGTCTTTACAATAAAAACTAGATTGGGAAAAAGATGACTCACTCTTTCTCTCTCTCCCAACCCGTTTCCCTCTCCTTCTCGCTCGCTCTCTTCCATAAAACTTGGGACATTAAATATTTTTTTTATTTTCCATTCTTCTTCGTCCCGGTGGGAGTGTGGGAGTGAGCGAACGATGGATGTAAAGAAAGATAGCGTGAACAGAACAAGTAAAAGAATGACAGCTCGATTGAGAAACAGAGAGAGAGAGAGAGAGAGAGAGAGAGAGAGAGAGAGAGAGAGAGAGAGAGAGAGAGAGAGAGAGAGAGAGAGAGAGAGAGAGAGAGAGAGAGAGAGAAAGGAGAGAGAGAGAAGACTGGGGAATATGCATGGAAAAAAAGAAATGAGTTGAACGAATGAAATATGATTACAAAACGATTGTTATCTAAATTTCAAACTGTTTGAATTGCTATCAGCCACATGGCATGTGCATGTGTGTACGGCTTAATTCAGTGCTGATATAATGTAATGCAATTCGTGGTTATCGCATATATCGAAGTTATGTCGGGTTATGATAGCCGGGGTTAATGGATTTAAAATAATTTAGCATGTTGTGAGGAAGAAGAAGATGATGATGATGATGGTGGTGGTGGGATGAAGATGATGGCCAATATCGATCAATATATAAACTTTTCAACTAAGTTAGAGTGCTGGGGCCCCCCAACCCATTCATTGGATTTGTAAATAAATTCTTATCAAATTTAAAAAAAAAGATGACAACAAATAAAGAACTGAAAGGCAGATTCCACAAAGGTATCAACAGCCTACCTGATAAAGACATACCCGGTGTAATAGACTATAGGGGCTCTACACTACAATGGTGGAACTGAGCTCGGGGGGGGGGGGAATTGATACGTCGCAACTGAAAACTTTGCATACCAGCAATTGCTTATAAATTAAAATTTCGTCAGCTGTATTATTTTGTACAGAATGGATACGGCAAGCATGTCATGAATATTCATGATATAACGGACACCGAACATACTAAACGTCACATGTGACAAACAATGTAATTAATTCAATAATGATGATGACATGATGACATGATGACATGGTTTGCATAAGAATTCATTTTTTTAGTCAAAGAACATCGTTTATAAATGAAGATTTTCCAAGCAGAAGCAGCAGCTGCAGAAGCAGTAAAAAAAAGCAAAAAAACTGTCAGAGCGTTAACAGACGATAAAAGTTTTTCATCGCTCATTTTACTCTGTGCAATATTAAGAACAAATCACTTATAGTGAGAATATGAAGGCATCCAGATCCGTGGCGATCATGACAGTGCTGATGGTGGTGATGATTATGATGATGATGATGATGATGATGATGATGATGATGATGATGATGATGATGATGATGATGATGATGATGATGATGATGATGACGGTGGTGGTGGTGAATGTGCATATATGGTTATTAAAGCGACCTGTTTATTGAACAGCCAGCAGTCAAAACAAAATGAAAAATGTCTAATGATTGATGGTTTCTTTATATGCTGATGATGATAAAGATGAGGATGAAAACGATGATGATGCACATAAACTTTAGTTCTTCAGGTAACTTTAAATAAATTTTTTGCATAAAAAATTTATTTGCTGTGGAAGAAAAGGCAGATAAAGAAAACTGAAAATTTCGAACGAAAAAGAAATAAAAATAAGAGACAAAAAATTTCTTAAAAATCTGTCATGTCAGACGTTCCTGCCTCCGCTCCACTCCGCTCCATCCCCCGCTCCACTTTGCACCGCAATTAACCAAATCCATAAAAAACAAACAAAAAAGCGATGGGTTTAAAAGCATCGCCACAAACCATATGACGTCATCGACTTACATAACTGTCGGAGCCGGCTGGTCGGGGCTGCCAATGAGGACTTCGTAGCCGACGGACGCCGGTGTGGTTGGAGCTTCATCGACGTGGTTGTAGGACGGCGGCTGCTGCGGCTGCTGCTGCTGAGATGGAAGGCAGCAGAATCTTTCTCGCTCGTTGCCGCAGCAGTAGACGTCGTTCGGACCGCCCCAGCGTGGGCAGTTGAAGCCGTTGTTCCAGATGCCGAACTTGTCCGTGTATCCCGGACAGTGCTCGTACTGTACTGTGGTGGTGGTGGTAGTAGTGGTGGTTGTAGTAGTGGTAGTGGGGGTGGTGGTGGTGGTGATGAAGATGAAGATGAAAAAGTGGAAGTGGTGTGTGTGTGTTTAAGAGTACGGAGAGAGAGATGGCAAAAAAAGAGTTAAGGTAGAAGGTAGATCAGATTACCAGTGGAACAAGAAAGAAGATGAAGTGTTTGTGCAGATGACTCTCTGAATCAATCTCACAATGTGCTCCTTCTTCGAACCTCCCTCGACTTCTTAATCAACCAATCATAATCTCGTCTCTCTCCCTTTCTGCTCTTTCTTCTCTGCTCTTTCTATCTTTCTCTCTATCTTTTTCTCTCTTTCAATTTTTTAATTTCTTTTACTTGATTTTTTTTTTATAAATTTTGCTTACTTTCTTATTTTCCTTTCTTCACGCGATCTTTCTTTCCTTTCAGTCTATGATGCCATCAAAATCTTCAAGCAATCAAAGCCAGAAAGCTTTTTTCGTTTCAATGTTCTTAATAACTCGGTAAACTTTTCCCATTCATCGTCTGTTTACGTTCACATCTGAGACTAAATTACATTTCATTACATTCACATCTGAGACTAAATTACATTTTATTTGCATTTGATTACTTCTCAGTCTCCTGTACCAGGAAATAAAAGCTCTATTTTAAATTTAATCTTATGAAAACTTGAAAAAAAAGGTAGATCCCGAATTCAAATAAAATTATCATACAATCAGCTTTATATTTGACGTTAACAAATTATTAATTTATTCAAGTAATATTATCAATATTTAAACTACAATTAACACCGTCATTATAAATACAGTATCAAAATATAACGTTTCTATCACCCCTACCCCCCCCCCACACTGTCCCACAGTATCAAAATATAACGTTTATATCCCCCCCCCTCATCGCCCTCATCCCAAAAGCGTAACTTCTTCCGCAGTGACTTGCTTCCTGGTATCTCAAACAGCATATGCACCTTTCATATTAATGTATACATATATATATATTTTGATATCGCATATACATATATATATATATATATATATATATATATATATATATATATATATATATATATATATATATATATATATATATATATTTATGCGCGCTTATGTATGTATATACACTACATATGCAACGTTGTTAATCGGCGCTGAAATCAGAGCCAGTCATTGGAGAGCCCGTCGGAAATAATATATTTATTTATTATTGTTTCTATTATTATTATTGTTATTATTGTGATTTTTATTGTTATTATTTTACCATTTTTTATATTATAATTAATATTTTTACTTTATAAATGCTCCAATACTAATAGATTAAGCTGCTTCGCTGGCTTTGGCTAAATGTACATATACTAGAGATAGCCCGTGAAAAATGACGGATTGTTTAAATCTCATTATATATTATTTTTCGTTTGCAGCAATAATTATAATCCGTATGAGATTTTAATTGAATTAAATGCCTTAAGCAAATTATTTTAATTCGAAGCAACATTAAATGGTTAAAAAAATGGCTCGGAAACATCAAACGAATCTTTGAAAGTTTTTTAAGTTTTCTATTCGAGCATCTTTAATAGTTCATCTATCAGGTTTTCGTTCTTTGATATTCTAAAGGTTACTCTTATTGATGATCTTCGGTTCATCAAAGGTTTACAGCTGTGTTCAATGATGGCCTGAGTTTATTTACTTTTAATATTATATATTTTCAGAATAATTTTGTGAATAATTATGAATATTTATTTATATTACAGATATTATCATTTCTAGGAATAAGCTAGGAATATGAAATAATCAAATAAATTTCAATAAAAAAGCAGAAATATCTCGGCAGGTGCCCGTGTAGTTTGTTTATGACTCTTTTATGGGTTCGTGAATGCCGTGGTATCTCCCCGCCATCATCGCTATGAACATCATCATCATCATCATCATCATCATCATCATCATCATCATCACTGCCACCATCTGTACCAACATCATTATCACCAGTATCGTCAGTACTACTATCGCCAACATCATCATCATAAACCCCATTATAACTAGTTTATATATATATATATATATATATATATATATATATATATATATATATATATATATATATATATATATATATATATATATTATTTATTTATTTATTTATTTATTTATTTATCTATCTGTGTGTACATTCATTAATTCATATTTTTTAATTTTTAACTCAACCAGACAATCAATCATCTACCCTCCCCAATGTATTTATTTATTGGCTCATTCAATCGATCAGCAACTTATCCATCCTTGTTTTATCTTTCTATCCATTCCATCCATCCATGCATGCACTCATTCGTCCGTATCGTTTTATCTTTCTATTCATTCCATCTATCCATCCATCCATCCATCCATCCATCCATCTATCCATCCATCCATGCACTCATTCATTCGTTTCGTTATTCTTCCTTCCGTCGGAACATTGCATACTTACTCTTTCGTATATCCGCTTGTCCATCCGCCTACTTATTGACTCATCTGTTCAGTCACTCATCCATTCATCCATCCACCCATAAAACACCCTTTATTCTCCATCCCTCTCCCTCTCTCTCTCTCTCTCTCTCTCTCTCTCTCTCTCTCTCTCTCTCTCTCTCTCTTCTCTCTCTCTCTCTCTCTCTTTCTCTCTCTCTCTCTCTCTCTCTCTCTCTCTCTCTCTCTCTCTCTCTCTCTCTCTTCGTGTTTCCTCTTCTTCCCTCTCCAGCGGAACATCGGTGGGAGATTGACTGGGAAGAATGCGTGATGGATATCGCTCTGATCGACATTGATGGTGTTTCCGTTGTAAACAATCGGAAATGATCGGAAGAGAAATGAGCATGCCTGCACTGCGCACAACACACACACACACACACACACACACCCGTACACACACTCACACACACACACGCCCGCACACACACACACACACACACACACACACTACTTAACACAAAAACTTGTCTACAATCAGATACTAACAAGAACACCTGAACAGGTAATCCACTCTATCCGGTTTAACTTAAATTTTTATTCCTAAATGGAAACGAAAACTCTTTTCCGTGTGTTCTTACGTTCATCGTAACGGTTCATGTATTCCGGGCCATTTACCGTGTCGCATAGTGAACCGTTCTTTCAGCCTTGAGAACAATTTTAAATACTCGATTTTTCTCTATCATTGTAACTCACTTAGGTCCACCTCGTGAACGATATTTAGTTTTAGTTTTCAAAACTTTTCAATCAATTCCAACGTTCAGTAAACAGGCTGGTCTCGTAGCCAATAGCAACCATATATGTACACAAAGAAGGATTAACATCTAAGAAGTGAGTAAAAGAAAAGATGGAGGTGATGCAGACATACAAACAAAAAGGTATTAATACTCAGACGGGTGCAGACACATCCAAGAATATCGAAGCATACACAGGCATACCCACTAATACACACAGGCATACCCACTAATACACAGGCATACCCACTAATACACACAGGCATACCCACTAATACACACAGGCAAACCTCAATCAAGCGTGTGAGCGACGTCTCGGTCAATGAAGGAAGCGGAAATAAATCCGGCAATCCTGATGTCTTTTATGGTGAAGAGATAGGGAGAGAGAGGAAGAGATAGGGAGAGATAGGAAGAGATAGGGAGAGATAGGAAGAGATAGGGAGAGATAGGAAGAGATATGGAGAGATAGGAAGAGATAGGGAGAGATAGGAAGAGATAGGGAGAGATAGGAAGAGATAGGGAGAGATAGGAAGAGATAGGGAGAGATAGGAAGAGATATGGAGAGATAGGAAGAGATAGGGAGAGATAGGAAGAGATAGGGAGAGATAGGAAGAGATAGGGAAAGATAGGAAGAGATAGGGAAAGATATGGAGAGATAGGAAGAGATAGGAGAGATAGGGAGAGAAAAACGGAGATAGCCAAAGACACAAAAAATAAAAAAGACTATATAAAAATCTTAAAACATCTAACAATAGATAATTAAACAAACGATCATGGTAAAACTAGCAACAGATGTGGCAATGTTACACATTTACATATTAAACATAACAATATTATAATAATAATAAGACATAATAAGACATAATAAGACATAATAATACATAATAAGACATAATAATACTGCACAATAAGACGTAACAGTACAATATGGTTTTTATGACTTATTAAGTAAGTCATAAAAAAAAACATAATACAATTAATAATCTTAACGATACATTAATACATAACAATTTAATAATAAATAAAACAACAACACAATAATAACATGGCGTGTCAATAAATAATTAAAAATTAAAAATTAAATTAGATTTATAAATAATTTATCAAGTGATGTGACAAATGCCGAATTTAATTCAATGCTTTTTCATTTAGACAAAAAAAACTGGAACAATATTACAAGCAAATGGAGGAAAGCATATCGAGTCAAAATGATAAGAATTCAAAAAAAGTTATTATTTTACCCCAGAATATAAAAAACTAATAAAATAAATAACTATTAAAACACAGAACAGAACAACAAAAAATAAACCTAACAAACATGGCTGCTTACTCACCTTTGCCGTGACGAGTCGGTTTTTCGTGATCTGTTTATGCGTACATAAAAATAATGTTCTCACAATGAAATAAAAATATTATTTTTAAATAATATTTTTCATAGGAAAAATAAAAATTTGTTTTATGAAATTAGATATTTCAAAAAGTTATTTATTTAAAAGAAAATTACTTTTCACTTATCATTTTAATTTGGTTTTCAATAACTCATGGAAAAAACAGCAAAAATAAATATTCGGAAACTAAAAGTGAACTGGAAACTCCCAATCTATTTTTAGCATCAGCAATGAGGTCAAGAGATGAGCAGAGTTTATTGGGAAAGTAATTTGTCGCCGTTGGTGGTCATAATTCGCTGACGTCAGCCAGGGCGTAAAAACAAATTAGTTTGATCTATGATACTTCCGTCTCTCTCTCTTTCTCTCTCTCTCTCTCTCTCTCTCTCTCTCTCTCTCTCTCTCTCTTTCTTTCCTTCTTTCTCTTTTACCAACAGTCAATCATGTAAGGTTTTTTATATGCCTACTTTATTACAGATATACATATCTATCTATACTTGTTGATAGTACAACAGATTGCTCCAACCTTTATTGCTCTCCATGGGAAGAAGAATACCTTTCTATGGAGATGAAGATGACGACGACGACGTTGTTATTGATGACGAATGCGGTGCCGATGCAGCGATGCTAACCTGTGATGACCTTGAAAATGAGAATGTCCAGTACATGATGATGAGTGGTGACAGAGAGGATGACGGATACGGCAGCGACGATGATGATGATGATGGTGGCAATGATGAGGACGACGACGATGAGGAGGAGGAGGAGGACGACGATTAGGATGATAATGAGGATGATACCAAGTGACCAAGTTATGATATTATATTGACATTATATCATATCCAAACTGACTGACAGAACGACTACCTATATACACATATCTGATAACTCTGTAAACAGTTATGTATTATTGCTATTGATACTACTGCACCCTGTGATGTGAGCCTTGCTCCCGGAAATAATACAAGTGATGATGGTAATGATAATGCTGATGATGGCTTATAAGAGAGAGAGAGAGAGAGAGAGAGAGAGAGAGAGAGAGAGAGAGAGAGAGAGAGAGAGAGAGAGAGAGAGAGAGAGAGAGAGAGAGAGAGAGAGAGAGAAAGAGAGAGAGAGTGAGATACTGATGATGATGATGACGATGATGCTGGTGGTGAGTATGATACAACTCTTTTAACGATATACATTCCTTTGAAACACTCATATATAAAAATGAATTTAATTTAATTCAAGTCTTATCTAAGTAATTCAATTAATTGTTTTATCATCAATTATCTACTCACCTTTCTTAAATCTACCAAAGAAGGCCATTATTCATCTTCCTTCCTTCTGCAACCTCTACTGACCGCCATACTTGATTGCAGACGATATTTTCGACGCTTCAGTTTTTTTAATGTCTCTAAAAAATTATACACGCACGCATCGCATTTAAAAGTAAAATCGAATTTAAATTTAAGCGATTAAAATTATTAATTTAGTTTTTTGTCAGTTCGACGTCGTCTTGAACACGCATACAGGTATTACAGATTCTTGTAGATACTTATGGCTAACCGAGTGAAGAAAAATTAAACAAATACTTGAACAGTCATAATTACTTTTAATAATACTAACGATAATACTAATAACAATAATTTTAAAAATAATAAAATTTAACTGAAATGATGCCTTTCAAGAGAGAACTTCTTTGATAACTTCACTTGTGATGTACTGTGATGTACATACACGGCGCCGTAGTGATGAAGACCTTGCTCTCCTCCGCACGGGTATCTATCTATGAATACCACTGCACGTGTTTGGTGCGTCTATTTGTACGAGAGTATTATTTAGATCTGTGTGTACGAGAGTATTATTTAGATCTGTGTGTACGAGAGTATTATTTAGATCTGTGTTTACGAGAGTATTATTTGGATATGAGTGTACGATAGTATGGTTGTTTGTACTTTGTGTACGAGAGTATTTGGATCTGTGAGTACGATAGTATGGTTGTTTGTACTTTGTGTACGAGAGTATTTGGATCTGTGTGTACGATAGTATGGTTGTTTGTACTTTGTGTACGAGAATATTTGGATCTGTGTGTACGAGAGTATGGTTGTTTGTACTTTGCGTGTGTGTTTGTGCTAGTAATGGATAACACTCACCTGTACGAGAATGTTGTTGTTTGGTGTGTGCGTGTCATGATGGATGTGTATGTGGTCTTGTACGTGAAAATGTAGAGGAATTCTTGTTTTCTATGAAAATATAAGTGCAGTTGTTCATTTATGTATCTGATTGTGATGGCTTGGGTCAGAAGGTTCATGGACGTGTGATCATCTCTGTGTGAAAATCAAGATCAAAGAGTGGAAGAGAGTGGAAAAGAGAAAGAAAAAGAGAAATGGAAAAAAAGAAAGGAGAGAGAGAAATAGAAAAAAGAATGAACATAGTAAGAGAGAAATAGAGAAAGAGGAGTTAAGTAAAAAAAATATCGTCTTAATGGGTAAACTCGTGGTTTGTTTAATTGCTCCACATAATTTATTCAGTTGTACCTATTTGTATTTTTTAATTTTTCGACATGCTCTACAAAGAATTTACCATGGTTAAAAAATTCATTGAAATTCAACCAAAAAGTTGTTTCTAATTTCATTTCATTTCATTTCATTTCATTTATTGAGCACCAACATAAGTATTAAACGTAAACAAAAAAAAATAACCAAAACGACAAGAAAAAATATAGAACCAAAATTTCAAAAAAGAAAAAAAAATCGATTGGTTGAGAAAGAAATAAGGTGCCCAAAAGGTTCGTCCGAAGGGAATTCCTTCCCGCTTAATGGACAACCTTTACAAAAAGAACCAAATGAGCTGGTTGAGTTAAGACATTTCAAATAGTAGTTCAATAAACTTATCAAGGAAGAGACTGAAATTGGTATGCTAAGGTAATAGGTATTGAGTAGTTATGAGTGAGACAATAATATGTAAGATTTCAGAGCTTGCTTAAATAGCGAAATACGTTTCAAGGAGGAGACAGATATTGGAATGATTGAATAAATACGAGGGCCAGAGCATTTAATAGAGAATGTTTTAAGAGTTGTCCGAGCAAAATCCGTTCGAAAACAGCGACCGGGGCGCAGATCATAGGAATGAACATCAGATAATTTTACAAACATGTTATCGAATGATGAGGGTAATATAAAATTATCATATTTATACATGAAAATGCCAGTTTGGAAGAAATTAATCTGATAAATATTAAGAATGTTGTTGTTAGCCATTTGAATTTTACAAGACGATGTGGGAGGCATGTGAAAAATAATTCGAATAATTTGCTTTTGCAAAATATGAAGAGGCTTTAAACGAGTTGAATAATTTGAGGCCCAGACAATATTGCAGTATGATAAGTACGGAAATATAAGTGCATAGTATAACATCATAAAAATATTGGCATCAACAAACTGGTGTATACGAGATAGCACTCCACAATTTTTTGCAACCTTAGATGTAACATGTTCAATGTGAGTTTTTAATGTAAGGTGTTCATCAAGCAACACGCCCAAGAACTTGCAATAAGGAACCCGCAAAATTGGTATATCATCAATCTTCAGCTGACAATTACAGAAAGTATTTTTGTTTATATGGTGAAATAAAATGTAATTCGTTTTGTTAACATTTAAGGAAAGTCTACTAGCAGAGAACCATTTAGAAACAGAAAGTAATTCACTGTTGGTATCGTAATATAAATTTTCTAAGTTATCGCCATTATAATAGTTATTATAGTTTATTATAGTAATTATTATAGTTACCACCTTACCCTTACCACCATTTTACATACAGACATATCGATCACCTTGCAGAATACCTACTTTCATAAAGTTCACCAAACTTTTCAAAGTTCAAACACTGCTTCGCCAGCCCTCCTGCTTTCAAATAACATTTCCTTTTATTTTTTGGCATTGTTCCAGCCACCACCCTTCCTCATGTTAGCTGGAGAACTGGAATTGTGGAATTAATGCATATTATAGAAATATTCACAGAGGTAATTTTTGTTGCAGTTTTTCGTCGTTTGCGGAGTTTCATTTCCAATTGGATTTTTTAGCACGGTTTTCAATAAATTAATAAATTAAATTCAACAAAAAAAGAAAGTTCTTAAACTGACTTTTTCTGGTTTCTGGTTTCATAGAGTTTTCTTAGATTAGCTTGTGGTGGTGACACGCTAGGCCGATGGACTACATAAATTGAAGCAAAGTCGAGAATGTTTATCAAAGATATTGTTTAATAATGTATTAAAGATAAAATTTTGAATTAAATATTATTTGGGCAATTTGTATATTTTGTTGTCGAAAGCAAAGGCTCTTCTGCCCTTATAGGTAGGCCCATAGGCCTTATAGCCTTATAGGCTTTGGATAATGAGCTTTCGTTAGGCTGAGAAGCATTGGTTTTTGGAAGACAGCTTAAAAAGTTTTTGGTTAGTGGTTATTATTGTAACTAAATAGAAATATAATTTCTATTGGAGACTACAAATACGGGTACTGAAATTTTTATTTAAAAAACCAAAAAATTATTTTTTTTAATATTAAATTATTTATAACAAAGTAAAAACAAAAATTTAACAAATACGCATAGATATATCTATGCAAATACGATTAAAATAATACTTTTCAAAGGTTAAGCACATCACTTATTTTGACATGGCCTCTTGTAGTCTGTTTACAATCGGTTCCTGGTACTCGTTGATTGTTGATTAGTAATGTAATAAAAGGCCAGGTAGAACGATTATCAGTAATTATTTAACTTGTTTAGATTTTTAGAGTTTTGATTTTTTTAAATTTGTGATTGAAATTGTATAAAAGTTGGAAAAAATGTTGAATGAAAATCCCATGTTCAAGACAAATTCTATTAGCGACGATTATATATTGTCTGGCAACGTTTTGGGGCTGGGCATTAACGGCAAGGTCACAGAATGCTGTTTTAAGAAAACTAACAGGAAGTGCGCTTTAAAGGTTGGTTTCTCTTGAGACTCTTTCAAAATTAACACCAAAACCAAATCTTGCCTCGGTTCACTGGCTACATTGTTTAGTAGTTTAGTCTTTCTTTTGTTCTTATTATTGGCCATTGAATTTTTTTAAAATTATCAACACGAGTTAAATAACTCCTCGCCGAAAATTAGCATCGCCTTTGACGGTCAGAAGCAAAGTCTCTCTAAAAACCATCTGAAGTTGAAAATATTTTTGAAAATACATCAAAATTTTGTTTATATTATTATATTCAAATGTCAAATGCTTTTCGACTAAATGAGTCACAAAAGCGGATCATTAAGGTTAAATATTTCAATAATTTGTAATAATTGATGGTGTATGCCGAGTATGCCCCTATATTTCTTTTCCACAAAGAGGAAGGATAGATTAGTTATAACTAAGTGATATTATAAATATTGATTATTAGTGGGTGTTAAAGTATTTGGACACCGAAAACATTTCTAATGTCGAGGAGCATTTGTGCTATTGACACTGACACTGAGCATATTGCTTTTGGCATGCACTGTCAATAGCACTAACCATTATTGAACAAATTTTTTTTAGTCAGTTTTCATTAAAGATTCTTTAAAGTCCAATAAATGCCTAATAAAATCTATTTGAAATGGTAATTTTTTGAAGTATATCTGTTTAATGTTTTATTAAAATTTGGCTGGCATGTCTGTATTGTTATCGAAAGAGGTATGACGTAATGTAAAGTTATCAGGTTGAGTAAGTGTGCACCACTTATTAATTACTTAAGTTTTTGCTGTGATGATATGCTATATAAATTCTCCTGACATTAAATTATTTGGTTATTTCAATAGAAATTAAGTTTAGTATATTCACTAATAACATATAAATGAATCAGCAATTATTTAATAGAATTTTAGTGAATTTTATCCATCAGATTTGAAACCTTCTTTGAAGTGTTTTAATACCCTATCTAGATAACTAGGTTTTGGCTCGTCCAAAGACGGTAGTAATTAAATAAAACTAAAAATTGGATAAGATTAGAGTTACTCTAGTAGCAAAATTAGTTAAAATAATATATTGTTTTTTATTTTATTTGAACATAATTTTTGTTTAGTTTAATTTTAATTAGAATAATTATGTGTTGAAATATTTCATTCTAATTTCTAGGTGTCTTTGTTTATATTTATACTTTTTATCAATACAACATGAAACAATCTTCTTTAATTCACTATCAAGAAAAAATTAAAAATATTTATTAGAAAAAATTTAATTAAAATACTATTTTTTCGTTTTTTCGATGGAGGGACAATCTTAGTTTTTCATTAGATTTATAACTGATAAAGGTCCACATAAATAGTCCTGCAAGTAAGCTCTAAGAGGATGAGATTACCACTTAATGGTTGTTTCAAATTCTTGTCTGATTAGTAATCAATCTGAGTTTATGCTCTTAAACTCAAACTTCTGTCAACCATCTTTATTTTACACGTCATCAACCATCCTTATTATACAAGAAATCAACCCCAGTCTTTATTGCAAATGTCGTCAACCATCCTTAGTATAAATGTCATTAACCATCTTTATTGTGAATGTCATCAACCATTACAATTAATCATAACATCAACCATTCTTATTAATCATGACATGAACCTTCCGTAATTTACATGACTGGGTTTGTTTTCAGCAGAATGTCTGCTAGGTAGTTTAAGCTCATATTTTTACTTCTTGCTGAAGATGTGTACAACTAATTACCCCTTATTTAGCTGGTATCTATAAAAAGAAGATAATAGGTAAGGCAGAAAAAGGGAATCATTTTTAATTAACTCTCTATTTCCTATGTATTATATCTTACAATAGAGAGAGAGATATGATACTAGGATAGTGAATATTTATGTATTTTTTAAATTAAAAGGGAAAATAATGTGATTTATGAGCTTGTTTTGATTAGCAAGAAATGAAATTCAATTGAAATGGTTAATAAAACAGCTAAGGTTGCTTTTAAGGGTTTGATGATGAATATTAGTATCTTAGGTGATATGGGTAGAAGAAAAACTTTTATATATTTTAAAAAAATGTTGTTTATAATAAAACAGCTGCTGCAATCTTGAAATATGATGAATTCAATGTGTAATTGTCTCAGCTGTTCTTGCATCAGGGATAGAAAATTATTTTATGAAGTAGTCCCTATTTACGGTTTTAATTTTACAGATTACGAGTGTGTACATTTTTAATTATTCCATTGGCCATATGGAGTACCTAAGGCTTACATTTTAAAAACCATTGTACTTGGCTACTAATGATGACATTATACTATGCAGATTTTGAAAGACACTGCAAAAGCACGTAAAGAAGTTGACCTGCATTACAGGGCTTCCGCTTGCGAGTTCATTGTAAAGATCCTTGACGTTTATGAGAATGTTTACGGTAATCAGAAGTGTCTGCTCATTGTGATGGAATGGTCAGTATCTATCTCTCTATATATATGTTTTTACTTTGTATGACCTCTTCAAGACAGAATTGTCTTAGAGCTAAATGTATAAATTTAAAAATAAACTTTTTTGTCTTCAAACACATGAAAATTAAGTACGTGTCCGTTTTCTTATTACAAATCAGTCGCGATGTAATTTTGTTGTAATTTTCTGAGAGTTGTTGAATTCTATGGGTTAAAAAAATCTCTTTCACTTCATAAGGGGTTCTCATCTGGTTTGAGATGAATTCAAACTGCTCTGAAGAATTTCTTCTTCAGTCCAATCAACAGTGGTTTTGAAATTCAACAGAACCGATTTAATACAATTCATCCTCATCACTGATTGTTTAACTGGCCCTTTTGTACCCCCACCAGACTGAATTTCTAGGAATTCCATTGCTGTTCTGTTTTCATTTCATAGGACCATATATGATCATAATAATATTAAAAAAGATTTTTAAAAACATGCACTAAAAAGGATAAAATAATGTGTTAATATAATAGGGTGGGTAGCTTTCCATTTGCACTCATACAATTGCAACAATTGCGATCATGATTTGATTTCTAACATGCTTTACAAACTTTCTTAGTAAGGTTTTTTGGATTCTAAGTAATCATCCCAGGAGTCACCGGCTTCTTATTATTATCTTATTGGCGGTAAACGTAAGGGTCTCAGTTGTATAGTTATGGGGTATTTCATAAAAGCTATAACAATTTTGAATGGATGTGAAATTGTGAAAGATTTAAAATCATGTTATTTATTATCTAAAAATTATTATTAAAACTTATTTTAATTTTATTTTTATTTATACTTTTTTAAATTTATTTTCAGCATGGAGGGAGGTGAGCTGTTCAATAGAATACAGCAGAGAGCTGATGCAGCTTTCACAGAAAGAGGTTGATTGATATTTCTTTCCACCCCTTTCTCAGTATTATTATTAAAGTATTAAAAAAATTATTTTCAATATGTCATCATCTTTTTGCATTCATTTAGCATGTTAGTTATAGTAAAGTTATCGAATCATACGTTGTATACATTATATCTGTGTAATGTAAAGTTAATATGCCTCATATTTCAAAAAGGTTTTCATACAAATATTTTTGAATAAGTTAATGCTGAAAATTTGCAATTTCTAAAAACTTAAAATTCCTTCTCCTGATGATGATACGATGATTGACACTTTGACAGAAGCGGCACGAATCATCTACGAGATCAGCAAGGCCGTGGAGTTCCTCCACCTCAACGATATCGCCCATCGAGATTTGAAGGTCAGTGTCGCATTCGTTCGTCGGGAATTATTCCCTTGAACTGGTTTTACCACTGGTGCGGTAAATGGTAGTACAAAGGTTATGTAAATAGTAGTAGATTGGTAGTGTCCGGACCTGGTTGTATGAGAGTTCAGACTTGACTGGCATTGCTGGTGAAAGCAAGAAGGGAAGCTGTATGTAAATGATTGGAATATGTTGTTTGTTTTCAGTTTCTCTTGATCAATTTGAAACCTCATCAAAATTTGTTGTGCTTGAATATTCTTTTACATTCAGAAGCCTAATTCAGTTTTTCTTATATATTAAATATCATAAAATTTATTTTATTTATTTTTATTTATGTAATGTTGTTATTTAAAATGGCATTATTTGATCGAACATGATTTTAAGATCAATTGTTTATATCTATAATAAGAATATTAATCAAATAAAATTTAAAAAAAACCTTTTTTATTGAAATCATCAGCCAGAGAACCTACTCTACACTTCGGTCCTTCCGAACGCCACACTCAAGTTGACCGACTTTGGTTTTGCCAAAGAGACGAACTCATTCAAGTCGCTCCAGACGCCATGTTATACTCCGTACTACGTCGGTGAGTCAGTGAGAGGCCAGGAGGGGAAATTAATGTCCTTTGGGGGAATTTTATTGCTTAAATGAATAGCATTGGGATTTGTGTATATCATTAAATGTCTTTATTTTTAAAATGAATATAAATGATTTATTACATCATCATCATCATTGATATTCAAGATGTTTACAATTTAACATTTTACCGACAGCTCCGGAAGTGCTCGGCCCGGAGAAGTATGACAAGTCGTGTGACATGTGGTCCATGGGTGTCATCATGTACATTCTGTTAGTAGTTCATCTGTTTCTGTTCACGAATGAGTTGAACGATACAACTACCATTTTGAAATACATTTCAACATGATATTTAACATTAGTTATTAATTTTTTAATATTTTCCATTTGTTGTGTTGAGTTTTTCACTCTTTTACAACAATAGTTTTTTTTATAGTAAGAATTCATCTTCTTTTTGCTACTTGCTTCTTTTGCGACTCGGCCAAATGTGTTTTAATATATTCAAATAAATGTGTTTTAATATATTCAAATAAATGTGTTTTAATATATTCAAATAAATGTGTTTTAATATATTTAAATAAATGTGTTTTAATATATTCAAATTTATGCGACCAAGGTTGTGCGGCTATCCGCCTTTCTACAGCAGTCACGGAGCGCCCATCTCTCCGGGAATGAAGAAGAGGATCAGGAACGGGCAGTTTGACTTTCCCCATCACGAATGGTCGAGAGTTTCCACAGAGGGTTGGTACTGTTGATGATTATTATAAAAGAGGTGCAGAGGGTTTGATAAAATGTATGACGAAGGGATCAGGTGGGGGTAAGAAAGGGTAAGATGGAGGGAGGGTGCATTTGATGGAGTTGCATTGGATAGTTATCGAGTTTCAGGCCATGGGAGTGTTGTCAGATATATAGTGTATACATTACAATATTTCTTGACTTTTTGGTCAAATTTGATGTCAATGTAGTTACTGCATAATGTGTATAATTGATCCCATTTTTTGGGTAATTATTTCGGTTTGTAATTGGTCCTACTTTTTGGGTAGTTATTATGGTTTGTAATTCTAAAAACGAGGAATTTTGTCACTGGTTGCCTGTTTAGCCAAAGAACTGATCCGAGGTCTCTTGAAGACAGAGCCGGAACAGCGACTGACCATCAGAGAGGTCATGCAGAACAAATGGATAGCTGTAAGTTGTTGAATATTTATATTGGATAGCTGTAAGCTGGCTGTTGAATATTTATATTGGATAGCTGTAAGTTGTTGAATATTTATATTGGATAGCTAGCTGTAAGCTATTGAATAATTATAATGGATAGCTATAAGCTATCGAATAATTATAAGGGATAGTCGAAAGCTGTTGGATAATTATATTAAACATTCTTATTTTATTTATTAATTTTTTTTTTTAAATAGTTCCATGTCAAATGTTTTTCCTTTAATGAATAACTTTTTTCACTGTGTTATTTCTTTCATATAAACTATTATTTAAAATATTTAAGCTGCAATAGAAATTAGATAGCAGCTGTATAATTACTAATTATTATTTTATTTCTTCGCTCAGCAACACAATCTCGTCCCGGCAACTCCTCTCGTATCCGCCCAGCTCCTCAGAGAAGACATGAACATGTGGGTCGAAGTTCAGGTTGGTCACCCATGGTGATAATTATGATTGTTGTTGTTGTTATTATTATTATTATCGTGGTGGTCTTGATGGTGTTAGTGTAATCAGACCTTCAGATTTCCTAATGATTGGAGGAAGTTAATGAGAGGAAAGGAATGCAGAATGATGGGACCTATCGGACATAAATAAAGAAATTTCATCATTAGTGACAATCAATCATAGATGGGGTGGACAGTGTGTGTTTTGGATGATTGCAGCTGTGTGCTGCTGATGATGATGATGATGGTGTTAGTGTTTATCAATATAGGTTGTTGTCGTTCTACTGATGTATCCATTGATGATGAAGGACTGTTAAAGAATAGTGATGTGTTGTTTTATAGTTGTAGTGTTGAAGTGAATGTCTTATTATATTAAACAGGAAGGAATTACAAATGAGTTAGCGACCATGCGAGTTGACTACGAACAAGCGAAACTGAAGAACCTGGACGAGACGAAGAATCCCATTTTGGAAAAGAGGAAGAACAAAAAATAAATAATAGATTGAGAGAAAATGAATGAGTGAAGGCCGAAATAATTTCTTGATATGAATTGATTAATGAGTTTGTTGGAGCAAATTAATGAATGAATGAATTTGTTGCAGTGAATGAATGAATGAATGAATTTGTTGAAGTGAATTAATAAAGAAGGGAACTTGCTATTGTGAATTAATGAATGAACGAGTTTGTCACTGTGAATTAATGAATGAATTAGCTTGTTGCTGTGAATTATTGAATGAATTAGCTTGTTGCTGTGAATTAATGAATGAATTAGCTTGTTGCTGTGAATTAATGAATGAATTATCGAGGGCGCAATTTATCACTTATGACGAACCGTTTGTTTTCACGTGGGTGTTTCTGTAGTTTTTATTCTCTCGAATTTCTATGATTAAACTATAAAAGATTATAAAATTTGTTAACATTAGCGGTCGTTAGTAGATAATAGAATAAATCTAGTTTTCTTGAAAAAATGATATTTTTATAATAATTAACAGATTTTGATTTGTTTATTGTTGAAGAGTAACATTTTCTTTTTTATATTTACTTAGCTAATAAATGCACTATACCCATTAACATGTCAGAAGACTAATTTTGAAAGTTCTGATTAACTGTTTAAATTGATAATTCACATTGTTTTATAAATAATTTTGTTTATTTTTGAATGTAATACAGTTAGTAGATTGGTAGAGATAATGTTAATAACATTGGCTGGCATTTATGATTAAAAAAATTTTTTTTAACTTGAGATTTAATATGAATAATTATTTTCTATTAGGTTAAATAATTCTATTAAGTAATTCTGTTCTATCAAGTAATATTTTGTATTAGGTTTTGTTTTCATAAGTAAAAATTAGTTTATTATGATTTATTAAGATGTTTTGTTTGTTACGTCATTTACATACCTTTGTTACATATTTCAATTTGTTAAAATTAATTTTTTTTTTGTTGATTTGTTTTGTTTCAGTTTTCTGGTTTTATTTATAAATTTTCTGTTTATTCCTAATAACTTGGGTTTTTTATTCAAATTTATAATTTTCAGTGAACCGTGCCAACTTTTTCTTGCCTTTTCAAGTTGTTTCTTTTTAGAGATTTACTGGTACAATCTGTCAACACTAATTTATACCAATTGGTCGTCTGAGTAATATAAACATTTGCTAAATAAAGGCTACCGGTTCGTCTAACTGCCCATCCAATCGGTAACGTTGCTCGTTTGTGAGCAAAATATGTTTAGATTACGTTGTGGAGTAAAAATTCTTCATTTTTGGGGATGAGCGCAGGGGGTTATAGGGGTCGAAAGTCAAACGAGCCGGGTCAACGACTAATAAATTCTACTTAGCTCCTATTTGCTCTCGGCTCGACCACCCATTGTGTCGATGCCGTTGTAAGCGCTTGGTGGTCATGCACTGAATTCACCCGCCGACGAGCGTTCCTGCGGAGATTAGTTTTTAGGATGTCGGTTTTATTTTTGCGTTTGCTTAAAAGAGGAAACTAGATCTGTATTTGTCGTGGGTCCGAATGATATGGCTTCGAAATAGATGATTTGGCTTTAACCGGTTTTACAACCCATTTATTTATTGATTTCATTTTTAGTAATAAACCGTTTTCATTTTAATATTTAATACGTTAACGAATAATAATTTTACTCCGCCAGAATTTTCATCTATATAGCGTCCGTTTCTATTATACATATTGTTTGCGTCAGCAACTCTATATCAGCACATCTCTCTCCCCTCTCTCTCTCTCTTGCTTGGATTGTTTAAGTGGCGAAAATAGGTGCTGGTCGGCCCGAGATTTTATCCAGCGCTCTTCGTTGACCGGTTACCTAATTAACTTTATATCTACGTTTATTAACCACTTTTTATGGTGTCTTTGTGATTTTATATTTTTCAGAGGAGGATTAAATGAATTTTAATATAAATAGTGGTGAACGTCTTTATAGTTTATTGTCTTAAATCTTCGTTTTCGTACTGTATTTTCTAAGACGGCCAAATTGAACCGCTATGGCGGTGCTAGTCACGTAGAAACAGATCTGGATCAAGTGCAATATGTGAGTTGAATCATTTTTTTTAATTTCAGTTATCCAGTTAGCTATAGTACTACTTTCTTCATTAACTTCATAAATACATTTCTTAAAACTGTTGAAAGTGTGTAATGATATTATTTTATTGTGAAGCTAAACTTAGCCTGGCTTTTGGTATACATTTAAAATTTAGAAACTCAATTGCTGTGAAGTATTAGATAGATGATGTTTAATCACCTGAAACACGTTATAACATGTTTTTAACTTGAAAGTCTTGTTTCTCACAAATACATTTTGTCTCTACAATTTTCAATCTTTCTTCCCGAGCCACGATCAAGATTCAAGATCATTTGTTAAGCCGGACAAAAAAAGAGAATTTTTATGCAATCAAAGATTGGAGAAGTGTACACGAGAGACTGATGTGACCCATACAAATGATGACACATTGGCCCCGGATTGATCTTGCTAAAAAATCTTTGCAAAATAAATTATTTTAATGTTTTTTTTTAATCTGAATTTAATTATAGGTATTTTGATGATTTTTCAACTTTAACATTTGGTCTCTTGAGACGTTTTTAATATGAAATTAATAGTTGTTGACCTGTTTGTATGGTCAGATTAATGCTGGATTTTTTAATCTGTGTGCTCTGTGTCTCCCTGTCTGTCTTGCTTCGATCTTCTTGGCTCTACCTAGTTTTTAGGCCTTAAAGTTTTTTTGTGAACTGTTTTTTATTGATTCTCGGGCTTATCTTGCTTCTTCCACTTTTTTTTATATATTTTTTTCAACAGTTGTGTCATTCCTATTAGAATGTTAGTATTTTAGGGGGAGGGAGAAAGGAATTAACGGACTTGTTTATTTTATTGTTATTCTCTTTCTTTCTCTATCTCATTCTGTCTGTCATTTTTCTCTCTATCCCAAAAATGGTCTCTATTTGATTTTTTCTTCATTTTATTCTTTTTATCATTCTCATCACTTTTAGTTAGAAGAGAGAAACATTCCCCTCACTAATTGTTTTATACCAAGATGGACATCCTTGCAGTCAGCCCTGTACAGCTACACAGGCAGGGGCACATGGAGAACAAACAACGAGAGAGAGAGGAGGTATGAAAAGAAGTTAACTAGGAATGGAAGAAACCATATAGTAAAGGGGAAAACACAAAGGCATTCACTAATGATGATGATAACGTTCTTATTAACAACAGCGGCAGCAACAACAAAAACAACCGTGTAACATTAAGTCTGTGTGATTAGTGCCGAGTTGAATTTGAGTAATAAAACTGGGAATATGTAGAAGTTGAGAGAGAAACAGTGGTGGTAGTAGTAGTAGTGGTTGTGGTGGTGGTAGTAGTAGTGGTGGTGGTGGTTGTGAAACATATCGAGAGAAACTAAAAGGTCAAATACGGGGAATAAAAACAGGAAATTAGTGAGACGAAGAATTATTGAGGAAAACAGAGAACCTTAAAAAATTTAAATTAAAATGAAGATTGGCAAATAAAAAAGGGGAAATGGCAAGGGAGACGAACATAGACAGAAAGAGAGGGAAGGGAGGAGCTATATATATGTGGAGCCATATAAAAACAAGTTGGTTTTTTTTTCTTTACTTCTTCTGTTTGTGCTTCAGAACGTTGGAAATAATTAACTTCTTCTCCGCTGAGCAGAAAATGCTGCCTTCTTATAATCCTCTCAATTACGAAACAATTGAATGAATGAATGAACGTGGGAAGGAATTGGTTTGTAGAGTAGGTTAGGGAGGGGGGAGTGCAGAGGTGGTTGGTGATTGGGGAGAAAAGTGCTTAGGTGGGTTGGCAAAAGAGTAATTGTGTAATGAATGAGCGATTTTTTTTTGAAAACACCATTACATCATTTGGAGTGATGGAGATGATATAACTAATGATACAGTGCAGCCGAAATTGTTGAAAGAGTGCAGCTGGTGATGATGATAGTTCATTTGACTGTTTGACCCCGCCGTGACACTCACCATCTTCTCTTTTTGTCATCAGTGTTCTGTGTTATGCAAATTTGTAACACATCTGTTCTTATATATATATATATATATATATATATATATATATATATATATATATATATATATATATATATATATATATATATATATATATATATTATTAGTCAATACATCGCCTTTACCGCCCATAGCTATTGCATTCTATAGCTATCAATACAATGTGTTTTTTTTTCAGCATTCATTCATTTCATGTTGTCCCATTGTTGGTTTCACCGATCGCAGCCGGTCGGTCATAAGGCAAGCTGTCTGCACTATATTACTGCGATATCGCATTTACATGACAAGCGGTAGCCGCCGTTCTTTGGTCTTTTCTGTTGACTGGACTGGTTGGAGGACTGACTGTAGCTGGATTGTCTCCAAGAAAGGAAAAGCGGAAAAATACGTGTGTGCGATTGCGTCTGTGTACAGACGTTAAGTGCGTGTTTGCGTGATGTTGCTGCTGATGTTTAGCCATCATCTCTGTACTGGTGTTTATATATATATATATATATATATATATATATATATATATATATATATATATATATATATATATACAAATATACACATTGCCATAACGTAAAACATTTCTCAGTAAATTTCATGATGAGTCAGTCTGCATGACTGGTTTTAGTGGTTTTACCACGTAACTTCAATTACATAATAATAATACTCACACACACGCTGCACTCATCTCGTTCTTCCCTAGTTATTTGCTTCAATTGTCGTTTCTATAGTAACGTTATGATGTTTTCAATGGATTGGTTTTTTGCCGTATGTCATCAGCATCATTATAAAATTCATCGATCCATTTACTGTCACCCATCCATCCATCATCTAACCTCTCCATCTCCTTCATCCATTTATTCACTCATCCATCCATTCACTCATGCATTCAGTCATCTGTTACCATTCATATAGTAACAAACAAACAGACAGCCTCCGTTTGTAGTTTTTTATTCACGTGGCTGTTTTTCATTTTTAAAGGCATAAAAACTTGAAAAGTGATTCCATTGTTGCAGACACTGTAGGCCTTTTAGATGGAAATGCTTGCTTAATGAATATATAAGTCTGTCTGTCTCTCTCTCTCTCTCTCTCTCTCTCTCTCTCTCTCTCTCTCTATCTATCTATCTACCTACCTACCTTAGTTTTTTTGTTTCTCTCCATGTTGCTGGACATAGGAATACGAACTGATGGTCCAGCATACACACCTGGTGGGGCTGAAATGATAATTGGGTTATAACTCTTCTCTCTCTTTTCCGTGCCCTACCATTCATCTTTCGTTTCATTTTCTGTCTCTCCATCTCTTTCCCTCTTTCCTTCTTTGTGTGCCTGTGGTGCATATTTCTCACTCTCAATTTTTTTCCATGTGTTGCAACTTTGGATTTTTGTTGTTTTTATATGCTTTTATTTAACTTTAACTTGTCCGGTTATCTATGGGATGTCCGCGGACGTTTTGAAGTTCGAAGATCAGAATGAAATTCACCGACTTCAACCAAATTTATAGTTAATTAAACGAAAATAAGATTTAAGAAGCAAAAATTATTAAAAATTAATAAATAAATATTTATAAGGACGACAAAAACTTTCATCGTCATAGTGACTAAATATGTTTTGCTTACTATTCACCGGGGTGATAATTTTAGGATACAATGTCGCTATGAAATTTTTTTAGCTATCTTTTAAACATTGATGTTTTTAATTTTTTTAAAAATTAACTTTCACTTGTACTTTCTCAACAATACGCATGTATAATTATAATTATGTGTCTTGTTTGTTTGTTTGTTCAAATCACTCGCACTTTCGTTTTTGTTTATCCTACGACGATGGTGTGCATGTCATTGTATGTATCTGTTATGTGTGTGTATGTATGTATGTATGTAGGTATGTATGTATGTATGTATGCATGTGTGTGTATGTATGTATGTGTGTATGTATGTATGTGTATGGTTTTGTTGAATCAACCATGGACGTCTATATAATAGTATCTGGACAGTTAGCCAATAATAGCCTTGTACCCAGTTGGTCCCATGACTGCGCAATGCTTCATATACGCATTATAAGTTTGATTTATAGCTAAATCATGTGGAGTGAAAAACACAACGCTGTTTTGAGATAAAACAAATATATTTTACTTAATCAAAATCCATAAAAAGTAAAAATCATAAAAAAATAAAGAAAAAGTAAACTTAAGAATTTTAAATTATAACAATTATAGTTATTTATTAGTAGTAAAGTCAAAGTTATTAGAAAATTTTCAATATTTTAACATTGTGATAATTAAAACAGTAAAAATTGTATGTTTTCAGTTCTGAGTTGAGATTCAAAGGTGTGCAATCAATTATTTTGCAGAAAAGTACTCTGTGACTCGATGACAATGACGACAGAAATAATTTTGCCAGTTCTGGTGATGCCTTGATTTCTTTAAAAACTTTCCAGCAATGTACGCATAAAATGAAAGCGTACTCTGATGGTCGTGTCAAATCTTCCTGCTGCTGCTATCAAGGATCTGTTTTACAGAAATTAAATAGCAAGCACCAAATTATCGAGCCCATACATTTCATCAAGACATTTGATGATCTTTTTCAAAATGCTGGTCAATGGAATAGTTACCTAACTCGATTATCTTAAAGTGTTATAAGCTGCTGGACTTTCTGCATGAATCGTATATATGACATGAATGTGAGCCCTGGTGAGTAATGACAATGAAACTTGCTTTTTGTAAGCAGTTTGGCTTGTTCTGAAACAAATTCAAGTTTGCGTTGTTTTTCACTTTCTGGACTGCATTCTGTTAAGATGTTTATTCTTTCTTTTAAAATGCTAACAGCCATTTTTGTGAATGACGGACAGGTTTTTAAATTTTCTGACCAAGTCTTCATTCGAGCTGCCAAATTAATAAGCTGAGACGTTGTCGTAACTAATCCGTTTGTTAACAAATCTTTGAATGTGTTGGCTGGAACATTTACATTAACCACACTGACAACCGTTGACAGATTTTCTGCCACCGAGATGCAAACAGCCACTTTAACTTTACCAGCTTCTACCTTAAAACAATAAATTAACAAAATGCCATCAATTGTGGTAATAGTAAAGTTTGTTGGCAAAGTCATTTCATTCTTCTACCGTTCTGCCAAAACGTTAGGTGTTTGATTTGCTAAACAATCACTTTTGAAAAAATTCTTCTCCATCTCAACATTTCTTTTTATTTCGTACTCGTAGCGAATTGAAACTGTAGCACAAACAGTAGATCTTGACGGTACTCTACAAGTTGAGCAGTATTTTGGACCACCAGGAAAAATACTAGGTACTGCACCTTTTTTCAGTCGACGTTGAAAAAGCTGTCCGGACTCTAATTTTAGTTTTTTCCTTCTTTGATGCTGATTTGTATCGACACAGCTGGATTCAAAGTCTACTTCATTGAAAAAATTGAGCAAATTTTTGAACTGGCAGTTGGTTTCCAGTCTTTTCGAGGATTTGCTTTAATTATATTTCTGTAGAAGTATATTGTCATTTATAGGAACGCTATGAATTGTTGGTTTATTTTCGCCCGCCGATAGTCCCGGAACACTTTTGTAGTTGGTTTTGCAACGATATGCCTGGCCCTTGTGTGGCATTTTTAGCAATAAAAACTTTTATAATACAGAAATAAATCCAATTGTTCAAAATAGTAGCAATCCCAACTGTTTCCAAACGTCAATCAAGTCAAACTTACGATAGCGTAAAGCTAAAAATAGCTATATTTAAATAAACAAGTGTTGAGCGCAGTCACTAAACTAAAGCGTAATTTCAACAATAAATATTATTATATTTCAATGTTATAAACATTTTCAATGTTAAAAGTAACCAGTACAGGCTTTATAACTATAAATCCAAACGCAGACCGAACAACTCGAATACGAACAGCTAAATAGATATGGGACCAACTGGGTACAACACAACAGCTCAAAATGATTTGGCTCATTGTCCAGTTGCTATTATATAGACGTCCATGAATCAACAAACTTTATTGATGACCGGTCCACGTGCAGAAACATAATAGACGACGAGCTGTTTGTGTGGTCAAGTTTTTTTTTTGGTATGTGATCTTACGCGTGTGTCGGTGTGAATTTTGTGCGAGTCAGTGTGCTGCTCTTGTGGTTGCCGTGTGCTTGCAGTGTTGCATGTAATCATGTAATGTAATGTAATGTACTCCTCTTGTGTAATGCTGTAATGTAGGGCGCTCTTCTTTGATGTCACCGTTGGTGGTGGTGGTGACGGCTGAAGTTGCCGCCGCCGTCAAAAGAGATGGCGTTGAGTTGAACGCCAGTCCATAATTTAACGATCCGATGAAGTTGAAAAAAATTTAAAAAAAAACAGTGTGACTATGTAACATCTTATGAACCTGCCACCCAGACAGAGCGTTTAAATATGTGACCCGACCTCCTTTCGACCCCCCCCCCTCATAGCTAAGGGGTCATAGATATGGTCAGTGTAGCCGATGGGGGGGGGGGTTTGAAGCTGATGATGATGATGATGATGATGAAGGTAAATAGATATACACGATAACAAAGATTGCACTAATTGTCTTCTCAAGTTTTGTTTATGGATGTATGCGAACAGCATGTAAATTTGTTCTGTTTCTTTCCTCTCCTATGCTTCTGTCATTTCTCTCCAGTCTCTTTCTCTCTCTCTCTCTCTCTCTCTCTCTCTCTCTCTCTCTCTCTCTCTCTCTCTCTCTCTCTCTCTCTCTCTCTCTCTCTCTCTCTCTCTCTGTGTGTCTCTCATGTAATAGTCGTAGTTGTACTAGTAGTTTTGGTAGCATTAGTAGTGGTGGTAGTAGTAGTAATGATAATAATTTTAGTAGATGTAGTAGTTGGTGATGGCTGTTATGAGGCTAGTGGCTCGTTGGATTCGGGTTCAAGTCAATTATTCGTCTGAAATATTTTCTAGCATCTTTACTTTCACTCCTCTCTCTCTCTCTCTCTCTCTCTCTCTCTCTCTCTCTCTCTCTCTCTCTCTCTCTCTCTTTCCCAGTTTAACTTACCTTTTACTAGACATTCTTCTTTCTTTTTATAATCTTTTTTTTATTCTCATTTAAAAGCGAATGCTAACTAACAAGTTATTCACCTGCCTACATATTTAACTACTTCTTACTCCCAAGTCTCTCTAACCTACCTACCTTAATACCGACCTACCATCAAGTATTCTTCCCGCCAGGACCGCCATATCGACCACGGTAATTCATATTATTTTTTTTTAACTTTTCAAATGTGACTACTGGCCTCTCTCCCACCCCCACCCCATACATTTCCCCACCCCTTACACTTCTTTTGTACCACGAATGTAATCTTCTCTCCACCATTCATATTGACCGCCAGCCAACAAAGCAGCAGTGATATATATCTAATATCTATTTCTCTGTTTCCTCATTCTGTTATTCCTAATTACCTTCTGAGAGTTACACTCTCACATTCAACTCAATACCGGGGTTTATTGCTGATACCCGCTTTTCATTCATTCATTCATTCACACTCTCACTCGTTCATTCAATTCACTCTCCTGTGGTGGTGCATTGGGAGATGGAGCATACAATTCATGGAGATAACAATAAAAGAGAGACATTTGTCTCATATGTTTCACGCTGAATCGGACCGACTTATTCCCAAGGGTGGAAGGGAGATAAATGGTAGGTAGTTAGATTGGGGAGGGTTGGCCATGGCTGGCTGGCTGGCTGGCTGGCTGGCTGGTTGATTGAGTGATTGCTGGTATCAAACCAGCTAGTAAAGCTTTCCTGCATCAGAGTTTCATCGTGTCCAGTTTTTGCCGAACCAGAGGTGAATATGGGGTCAGACTGGGCTGGGTTCAATTTTTTTTTGAATCATGGGTTTTATCAGTTGAAATAAAATTTGAAAAGAAGTGTTCTGAAAATAACGTTTTAACTGTGGTTTGGGTTAGAAAATTAACGCAAGTGTGTCTTAAGGGTGGGTGGATATGGGCGGGGGTTGGGCAGCTAGGTAGGGTAGGATAGGGTAGGGGGGTTGTGGAAGAATGGATGTTTCCTCTCAACACACCACCCATGACGTCAAAAAGTAGTGTTTTAAATTATTGCATTCATTCAATTATTTGTCAATCAATCAAATAATGGTGGATATGCAATCTATCTATCTCCTGCTTCTATTCTGAGGTCTTCGTGGTGACAATCCACCCATCGATTCGTTCGTTCATTCATTTCCCTTTTCCTGTTCATCCATCGATCAATTCATACCAAATTATGATGGCGCTTGTTGATATTTTAGTTTTTTTTAATACTCCATGCAAATCGTTCCGTGTGACGTCATTTGTTGTGTCATCATCACGTGACCATCTCAAATTTGGATGGATGGATGGGTGGATGGATGGTGGATGGATGGATGGATGGATGGATGGATGAAAAAATACAGACGATAGATGGAAAGATGGACCAATAGATGGATGGAGAGATAAACTCTGATCAATTGATGGATAAAAAAAGAAGCCTGATATGATGGCTTGATACATGGATAGAGAGATGTACATATGTAGAGAGAGAGAGAGAGAGGTGTAGAAATAGAAGGATGGATAGCTATAATATCTATAGTCGTGGATGGGTGGGTGGGTGGATGGATGGGTGGGTGGATGAATGAATTGAAACTATTTTGTTTTGTTTTCTCCTCAAATTTATTAACGTTGCGGGAGTAAATCGATCCACAAAGGCCATCTCTCCATTTCTCCTTCTCATATCTCTACTTGCCCGCACGTTCTTTTTCCGCTTCTTTTTTCATCTCCTCGTTCGCTCTCCTTTCTTTTCTCTCTCTCTCTCTCTCTCTCTCTCTCTCTCTCTCTCTCTCTCTCTCTCTCTCTCTCCTGGTCTTCTTTTCATCTTTTCTTCTCTTTCAACTGACCTCGAGGTCCAGTGACCCCCCAGAAGTCTTTCTACGGCATTGCGTACGAGCCGGGGTGACCTCCCCCTCCTCCTCATGTTTGCATAACTTTGAAGTTTTTCAATAAGTTTGCTTAGATTTCTAGAGGGGACGTGCTTGCTTGAAAGATAGAATTAAGTGCTTTCTGGACTCTGTGTCTTTGTTTGTCCGTGTGTGTCTTTGTTTGTCTGTCCGTGTGTGTCTTTGTTTGTTTGTCCGCGTGTGTCTTTGTTTGTTTGTTTGTCTGTCCGTATGTGTCTGTGCATTTGATTGTTTGTCCGTGTGTTTCTGTCTCTGTTTGTTTATTTAAAACAGTGCTTGTGTTTATTGTCGTACGTGTGTCTGTCCATGCATGGATATGTACTGGCTAGTTTAGGACGAGCGGCCTTCCTTATATAGCAATCCGTTCATTCGCCAACCATCTAACCAGCCCGGCAACATGGATTTCTGCACTGGTTGTCTGGAAAGAGCCTACTAGCGTGGAAATTAATGTCTTTTTCATTGTTTTATCTATTTCAATCTTTCTTCTCTCCCTCTCTCTCTCTCTCTCCCTCTCTCTACCTATATGTATCTGTTCAGTCATTTATCTATCTCTCCCTTTTAGGCTGACCACGTCCATCTTCCTTCATGGCTCATTCCATCCATTCATTCCTGCCCCATCGTTTTCATTCCTTTCTTTTCCTACAACTTTTTCTCTTCAACCTATCGCGCTCTTTACATTAGAGCCATAGAAAAATGAACTTTCCTATCAGCTGTCCGTAACCCGGGTTTGTCATCAGCATCATCGTCTCATCATCATCATCGTCGTCATCATCATCATCAGTTTCAACATCATGTTGTCGCTACCCTTTTGTTGTGGTTATGGTCGTCTTCTTCATCGTCGTGGTAACGGTTATCACGATCATGGCAGTTTGTAGGTGCCTGGAGACACATCCTCCCAGATGTAATTAAATTACAACTATTTTTACTTGTGCTGATATCTCACATAGCTGATGGTGATGATGATGATGGGGTTGTAGCGGTGGTGGTGATGATTATGATGAGATATGGCGATGATGATGATGAACTCTGGTGAACTTGAGGGCTTTGTTGGTGATAAGAGAGTTGATGATGCTGAGAATAATAATAATAATAATAATAATAATAATAATAATAATAATAATAATAATAATAATAATAATAATAATGAAGATGCAGCAGTGTAACACTTCTTATCTTATTTTTATCTTAATTTTTAAAATGATCGTAATTATATTAATTTTATCTTAATAACTCGATAGCGAAGCTGACATGGTGGTCCCTGATTTGGCCAATTAAAGAACCAGTCGATGTTCCTGGAGTGGTTATGATGATGATTATCATTATTGTTGTTGTTAGTTTAGTTTTTACATTGATGCAGAATTTTCAGCTGTGCATAGATGCATAGATGCATTGCATAAATGTACGTTTATTTACCGGACTTCTTCTTGTCAGCTTTCTGGCTGTATTATAAAAGTTCTCATTTCTCAGCCACGATACGTAATAAAGTAATAATTCTATATTAAATTCACAGTGTTATGTTTGCTTTATTAGTCCCCCTGTGTCTTTCTCTCATTCAGTCTTTCTTTTCTATATTCTCATCCCCCTCTCTCTCTCTCTCTCTCTCTCTCTCTCTCTCTCTCTCTCTCTCTCTCTCTCGCTGTTACACTTTTTTTTTGATTTTTTCTTCTATTTTACGGACTTCTGTTCTTTGTCACCGACGTGTTGCTATTTCTCAAGCTACATTTACTCCTAATTACCATCTCATTATTTCAATGCTGCTAGTAGTAGTAGTATTACTTAATATTGTAGTAGTGGTAGTAGTGGTGGTGGTGGTGGTAGTAGTAGTAGTAGTAGCGGTGGTGGTAGTTTCCCGTTTTCTACTTTCACTCACCCGCCACTCGCACGTTGGCTTCTCACTCACTCACTCACTCACTCACTCACTCACTCACTCACTCACTCACTCACTCACTGACTTGCCCACAAAGTAGCGCCATCACCCACTCAGTAACTCGCCACCCCGCATAGCCGCCCCATTACCCGCCCACTCGGTCAATTACTATTTCAATTTCTTTGTCGCCTTGTAACTATTAGTTACACTCCAGCCTAACTTATGCGCGTAATCCAAACTAAACAGAAGCCTTCCATCCGCACATTCACCAGCCTCATTCGTTTGCCCATCCATTTCCTCCTTTCTTTTTTTCATTCTCTCACTCCAATTCTTTCCCATGCACTCACTCGGACTTATTCTTTCTTTTCTTTTCTGCATCTCATGTTTTCCCACGACACACGCACGCACGCACACACACAACAACACACGCACACACAGACGCCACAACGACAGCAATAGTTTTTTTTCGTCTTCAGATCATAAATATTCCATTTGTCACGTCCCATGCCTGTAATGGTTAATAATACTATTGTTATTGGCAGCCGCTGCTGCTGGTCTGTGTGTGTGTATACGTGTTTGTATATGCATGTGTTTGTATACACGCACAGTGTTTGTATATGTGTGTGCGTGTACATGTTAGTGTTGTTATATCATATGTGTTCCTTCTTCTTCTTCTTAATGTTCTTATATGTGTGTTAACAGTTGAGATTTTATTAGGCCAATTTTAGAAAGAAAAAAAAACTTTGTCAAGAGAGCAGGCAGACAGACAGACAGACAGACATGTTTCTTGTACTTGGCCTCTTCTTTCTATCTTACTTACTTACTTATCTCCACCACTGATTGTCTCCATGTTCCTCTACTCGTTCTTCTTAAGCCCGCCCATTATTATTATTCATCTTACATTTTTTCTTATTACTCGGGTTACCAACCCTGGTGGTCCCTTTCTCGCACCCTCTCTTTTTTCTGTAACATACGCGTTGTGGCTTTTATAGGTCGATGGGGTTCTTATTTCATCTTCACACCCCTCTCCCTTAACCCTGTTTTTTCTCTTTTCATTTAATTTAGATGGAACAGAAACGCGTGCGTGCATATATGCTTGTGCGCGTGTGAGAATTGAAATATTATTTATTGATGGGAAAGCTGATGATATTAATTTGATCTTTGTTTTTATTATTCATGCAATCGCCCTAATAATCGGTTTTTAATTAAATTTTATCGGTGGGGGGGGGGGGGTTGGCCGGGTGAATAGAAAGAGGGATGGTGGGGGAAAATAATTAAGTTTTGGGGTAATATTTTAAAATTTATTATCAGTTATGCTTTCAATGTTTCATCATCATAAGGTGCTGTGATTTGTCGACCTTTGTCAAGGTCATCGTCATCTTTTTAAATTTATTTTTTTTACTAAAGGGTCAAAGTTGAACAGGAGTCAAAGTTCACCCAGTTCATTTGAATCGTGTCTTTTATATTTGTGTTTTTTAACGGCAATTGTGTGTGTGTGTGTGTGTGTGTGGTCAGCTGTTACACGGAAGAGTGAACTGATCCAGCAGTCAATTATCATTATGATTTGAATTCACCGACTGTGTGTGTGATTGTGTGTGTGGTAAGTGAAAATAACTTAAAATCTCCAATAAAAACCGGTTGCTTCAAAAAAATATTTTAAATAGAGGAGTAGGTGGAGAGACCGTGAGTGGTGGTTGGAAAGATAGATATGGAGAGAGAAAGATAGAGAGGGAGAGGTGTATGGAGAAGGTACACTACTTGTGGTTGCTGTATTAGCGAACCGACCGATATATATGAACTAAGGAATCTCAGAATAAAGATGTTGATGATGATGATGCAGAGCTTTGGGCGGACGGATTGAGGCACGCTACTGCTGGCATGATTTATGACTCAGAGGTCAAAGCGTCAGAATTATTCTGTTCGATATCAAATTTACGCCAGCCCGGCCAGACATCAGACATCCGATATCTTCTTGCTTATATGAACCACTTAGATATCAGATTTTCAAAGGTTGTCGAGTACCGCGCCATTGTACTCTCGCTCTCTCGAAGATGATGATGACGGCGTGATTTAAAGTTTAATACCGTCTCGTCATGTACTGACGTACAGGATGTTGTACGCTGCTTGTACAGGATGTTGTACGCTGCTTGTACGGAACGTAGTACCGCGCTTGTACGCAGCGTGTAGTACCGCTTGTATCGTACGGAATGTTAAATGTCCTTTTGTCATGCGCTTTAATGTTTATTCAAACCTATTAGTCCACCATGTGTGCCTTGATAGGCGCTATTAAACTAATAATATGTAATTATCATTACAATGGTTGTTCTGAACACCATGACGGAATAGTAGATGTAATATTGTAATATAATAGATAGATAGTGATATTTTAAGGTGCTGGGAAAGATATTGCCGGCGGTGAAAGATGAGCGATGTGAGTGGATGCCACTTCTGAAGGTTTTAATGCTAATTGTGGTGTAGTAGTAGTAGTAGTAGTAGTAGTAGTAGTAGTAGTAGTAGGAAGTGGAATGCGAAGGTGAATTTAGTAGTTGGGTGGTCATGATGATGATGGTAGCAATAGCGGTGGTGGTGGTGGTGATGATGGCTATGCGGACTGATAATGATTAATTTATCGCTGTATTGGATTTTCAAGATGATCTGTAATGATGCTTGTTTTGGAGATTGGGATTGTGGTGGTGACGATTGCGATGATGATGATGTTGATTATATTGGTGCTGATGATGATGATGAGGGGGAGGGGGATGATGATGAAGGCAGCTGATGTCATGCTCCGTGGTCCAATTCTTGTTATGACAGGAACTGGAATGAAACATCGGCATCTACTCCTGCAGATTTAAGTAAAACATCGTCATCATCATCATCGACGAAGCCAACAACGTTTTTTCATCTCAATTATATTTTATTTATTCCTGAACTTTTTATTTTATTTTCTATCATATCGTTAAATTATTCCAGTGTGAGCATCTTAATATTAATTATATTTACCCGTGTGTGTGTGTGTGTGTGTGTGTGTGTGTGTGTGTGTGTGTGTGTGATTGTGTGTGTGTATGTGTGGTATATGAGCAGACGATATAATTTATAAACAAAGCGGATTGAATAATATATTAAATAATAATAATATCTCTTTCTCCACATTTGTTTGATCCTCTCTGTTTAGTTTACAGAGTTGTACGATTGCGCCCTGTCAATTGCCTGCCACCAATCTCGGTGCATTCATTCATTCATTCATTCATTCATTCATTCATTCATTCATTCATTCATTCATTCATTCATTTGATGGTGACAGAAAACTTGTGTGTGTCATACTGACAGACAGACTTTGTAAGAAAGCGTTACGAAGCACAGGCATGGACATGACGGACATTAGCTTACTATGTTATTGTTTATTATCGGTTTAAATATTTAATGAGCAGAGGTGGACTAGCGCTTATAACAAGAAGAAGAAGCATGTAGAAACTAAGTAGTCTTGAAGTAATAAATCGTCTTCTCTTTATTATTTTCTTCTCCTTGTTGTCTCCTCAACTATGTTTATGATGTTTGCAGGCAACTCTTTCAAGATGACGACGATGGTGATGATGATGATGGTGGTGGTGGTGGTGGTTGTGATGGTTATGATTATGACGATGCTTTTTGCTCTGATGTAGTTGCTGTAAATAAATTTATTTCGTTTTCATTACTTTTCATAGCTCTCTCTCTCTCTCTCCCCTACTTGTTCATTCCTGTTGTTTCTTTATATGCCTATATGTCCTTCTTTGTCATATTTGGTTTTTCAGTGTTTTCTTCCTTCTTTTGTTGATCAACTTAGTGAAATTTAATTAATTAACTAATTTAATAATTAATTAATTTTTTTTATCAGCCACTGATAAGTTATTTTTGTTTCCTGTGAAAAAAAGAAGACAGGAAGCAAAAAAGAGGAAAAAGAAGGAATGAAAAAGAATTGAATTGAAGAAGAGCTGAGAAAAACCTTTGAGATTAGCCATCGAATTGAGAACTATGACTTCCCTTGAAGCATCTCCATCACCATCATCATCGTCGTCGTCGTCGTCATCATCATCATCACCGACATCGTCGTCGTCGTCATCTTCATTAGGTGAAAGCCCCCGTTGCCCTCGTCATCGTTGCCACGGTAACGAGGAAAAAGAGGATGGCGTTGATAATTGTGAATCGTACATCGACGTGGGAGGTCAAAATAATGTCGTCAACTATCATCATCGCCATCATCATCATCATCATCATCACCGCCATCGCCATCATCATCATCATCACCGCCACCAACGACGCCTGTACTGCGGTAGTTTCTTCATCTCAGGCAGTTTCTTCTCGGTCCCATTATTTTCGAAGACGTTAATCACTCGATTGTTTGTGGCCTTCTTCCTGATGATGATCGTTTCTGTTTCTCTGTCATCATCATCATCACCATCAGAGTCGTCTTCTTCGGGGTCATCATCATCATCATCATCATCTATGCCTCTAAAGGTCAGAGCTAGATCTAAGTCGCAGACTTTATCACCATTATCTCCCCAGCAGCATAAAAAGAGGAACAATAAAAATAATAATAGTAGTAATAATAATAATACTTTAACATCGACGATGATGTCATCATCACCTTCATCATCGTCATCATCGCCATCTCTTCCAAATAACCCCAACCATCATCACCATCATCATCATCTCACCAAGCGACGCAACCGACAGCTTGACGATCGGGAATGGGGCTACATCTCATCCATCGTCAACACCTTCTCTCTCTCCGATGCAAACCCGTTCGCCCCAGCAGGCAGCAACCACACCGGTGCCACCATACAGCGAATAACCGTCGACCCGGTCAAGGGTACCGTCTACATAGGCGCCTCCAACGTTCTCTACCAGTTGACCCCTGACTTTGAACTCAAATACGGGGTCAGCACCGGCCCCCTCATGGACAATCCCTATTGTCCGCCGCCCCTGAGCGAGTGCGAGTGCATCGTGAGCGGCTGTAAAGAGGAGAAGCCGACGCTGACGGAGAGCATCGTTCGTACCATGGTCGTTGATCAGAAGAATCAAAGACTCGTCGTCTGCTACAGTGTCCTCAAGGTGAGTTCGTGGTTGTAATCGGGACCGTCCGTGGCCCCTCTCTCTGTACCTGTACCCACCCCCTCCTCTTCTATCGTGTGGTTGTAATTGAGAGAGTGACCCGTCTCTTATGTACCTTTGCCCCCTCTCCTATCCCTTAAAATGTAGTACTAAATCAGTACTGAATAATTTTGATCAAATCGACATTCCCTTAGTTAGTATTCGCAGAGTTGCTGAGAAGATGTAGTAGTGAAAGTGAAAGAAACTTTTCCCACGTCTTGTGGTGGCTGACAGTGGTTGGTTTCGTGTCTGAAATTGAACTGCGTCTGCAGTTCTGCATGCATATCAATGTGCTTCTTGGGAGAGAGTTGGGAGAGAGAGAGGTAGAGGGGAAAGAGAGTTAGAGGAGAGAAATGTAGAGAGAGAGAGAGAGAGAGAGAGAGAGAGAGAGAGAGAGAGAGAGAGAGAGAGAGTTGATGAGGAGGGAGGGGTTGAGATTATGCGAACCAGAAACCTGCCAATGCTCATCACTTACTTGCTTTTATCTCCTAGCATGGCTCGCCAATTTTTCTTTATTTTTTCCTTCTTTTAGACTTTTGCTTCAGCCTACTCGGCTATTGACATTCTTTCTCTTCTCTGCCATCCCCTCTCTAATGATCACTCTCTCTCTCTACTCTATCTATTCCTCACTATCTCTCTTTTTTCAATATTATTCCACCTTTTTCTTTTCTTCCACCTTCACTACCTTTACTTTATATAGCGCAAGATACTTCCTGGCACAGGTACACTTCCTACTTCTACTTACTTACAGCGTTCTTAATCTTTTCATTAACATTTTTTATCTAGATTTCTTTTATATTTTGCTTTTCTGTATTTTTTCCATCATCATCATCATCATCATCATCATCGATACTAGTTTATTAATCACTCCGGCTTGACCTTTCCTACCAAGCTGGTTGTCAGCTGTTTAAGTCATTTGAACCGACAGGTTAATTGGGTGTAAATAAGCAACTGATGCCAAATTTTGATATTTTTTTGTTGTTGATTTCTGTATAGAGTTCATTATAGTTTGAATGTGTGTGTGTGTGTGTGTGTGTGTGTGGACACGAGTGTGTGTGTGTGTGTGTGTGTGTGTGGACACGAGTGTGATATGTCCTTGACCAGTATTTCTTCTAATATTTCTGTTTTTAATTTTATGTACAATTTTACATGTATAAATAATATTTGTATATTCATGTGTGTGTGTGTGTGTGTATATATATAATAATGGTTATCTAAATTGTATACACAATCTGAGATTAATGGCTTTGTATAGCTTGTACATCACGCAGTGTCTATATATTTTTGTTATTATTTGCTTTTCTTTTTTTTCTGGTTTTTTTTCATTCCATTTTTCCCCTCTGATCATTTTCTCTCTCTCTCTCTCTCTCTCTCTCTCTCTCCTCTCTCT
>OZ022247.1:23598588-23616969 GCA_963978895.1 Erpobdella octoculata | reverse complement strand
ACCCCCCATCTGGGTGGTTTTTTATTATCTAGCAATCTTCCACCAATAATCTCATCTTTTCTTTGTTGCAGTTCTGCCATTTGTATCTACCCGATGAGGGACGTAAGGAGGGCATTCACGGAGACCATACAGAGCTGCTTCCAGGGCATAGGCAACATCGGACCTGACCATTTCGTCCAGCCCATTCCTTGCCTCAAAGCTGTAAGTTTTTTTGTTTTTGTTTTTCAGTTAAGTCTGGTTTGGTCTGCTGGTGATGTTTGTATTTTGGTTGTTTGTTGATTTTCGAAGTGTGTTTCTCTTGAATATTTTATATGTTTTGTGTGAATGCTGGACGATCTTTTTAACGACGGATGTTTGTATCTACTCATGCACACGAACATAAATACTTATGCATATACATGCATTCATTTATGCATACATAACATACATACATACATACATACATACATACATACATACATACATACATACACACGTACATACGTACATACGTACATACGTACATACGTACATACGTACATACATACATACATACATACATACATACATACATACGTACGTACATACATACATACATACATACATACATACATACATACATACATACATACATACATACATACATACGTACATACATACGTACGTACGTACGTACATACATACGTACATACATACATACGTACATACATACGTACATACGTACATACATACATACGTACATACATACACAGCTGGCGGTTTGTACGTGAATGTTTAACAAGCCAGTTTCGTGTTTCACAAAGTTCATTTCAACTTTTGAAGGCTCATCTTAATATCGGATTACTCGCTCTCGGTTGCCGATCATGATGGAATTACTCCGGTTATGACGATGACAGTGATGATGATGATGATGATGATGATGATGTTGCTGGTGATTTATAGTGGTGATTGAGTTGCGATGATGATGATGATGATGATGATGATGATGATGATGATGATGATGATGATGATGATGGGAGTTATAATAAAGATGTAAAGTTTGGGGGTGGCGGTGATGGTAATGATGACGTTGATGGGCGGGGAGGGGGGGAGGGGGGTTGTTGGTGAATTTTTACGAGCAAACGTCTCCGATCTGCGGCAAAGCTTTTTAATGATTTGAAACTAATTTAATGTCACGAGTGTCACCGTTTCTTCTTTTTTTCTTTTTTTTTACCTACCAATAGAAATTCGAGATAACCGACGAGTACTGCGGTCAGTACGACGTCAACCATCCAATCATCGGCTCGGAGCCCATCTCGAGAACTGCCTCCCTGGTACTGGACGAGGTCAAGGTCACGGCCCTGGCTGCCACGGCTGTCAACGACGAGACGGTTCTCTTTCTGGGGACGGACAAGGGTGAATTGAAGAAGGTGCGTTTTTGTTGTTGTCGGTTGTTGTTGTTGTCGGTTGTTGTGGTTGTTGTTGTGATTGTTGTGGGTTGTTGTGGTTGTTGTTGTTGTGATTGTTGTCGGTTGTTGTGGTTGTTGTTATGATTGTTGTCGGTTGTTGTGGTTGTTGTTGTCGGTTGTTGTAGTTGTTGTTGTGATTGTTGTGGTTGTTGTGATTGTTGTCGGTTGTTGTTGTTGTTGTGGTTGTTACAAATTACAAGTTACATGTGTGATGGAATGAAAATGAAAATGTCTGCGTTCGTCCTGCGTCGTCTTGGTTACGCGCGCGGGTAAAAAACGCGCAGTTTTTCTTAATTCAGTTTTCCCGTTTGGTTTTGTTTTAAATGCATTCATTTATTGATTTATTTTATTTCTTTTGTTTTAAATGCATTCATTTATTGATTTATTTGATTTCTTTTGTTTTAAATGCATTCATTTATTGATTTATTTGATTTCTTTTGAGATATTTTTTTTTGGATTAGCTCGTATTGTCACTGGGCGTGTATCATCATATGTATATATAATACGATGATGCGTTTGTGCTTATATCGGTAAATCAAAATTAACACCTCTTGTAGGAGGACAGTTTCAGACAGTCTTGTATTATTAAGACTTGAACTGAGCCTGCCAAGTTACTTTAATTAGTAAAGAGCAGAAAATGCTTTTTTAAAGTTTTTATTTTATTTCATTCCCGTCACTTTTAGACATTTTTTTCATTTACTCAGACCTTATAAATTTAATTTTTAAAAAGTAAATTAATTAGCATTTTTAAAATTTAAAACTGCAGTAAATTATTTAAAAAACTTTCATTCCAATGAAAACTTCATTACACGCCCGCCTCTCCTTTTTATTTTTATGTATTTTTCGCGTCGTCTGAAGCTGCGGCCGTCATGTCGTCGTCTGCTGCTGCTGCTGCTACTGCTGCTGCTACTGCTACTGCTGCTGCAGTCCAGTTTTGTTTACATCCGATTTAGTTTCTTTCAATGCATACGATTTGCAGTGCGTATTTGTTGTTGAAAGTTGTTGTTTTTGTTTGTTATTGTTTGATGCTATTGATGATGATAGTGATGATGATGGTAGTGGTATTGGTGATGGTTGTGTTGATGATGATAATGATGATGATGGTAGTGGTGTTGGTGATGGTGGTGATGATGATGGTTGGTGATGGTGTTGACATTGTTGTTATTGTTTTGTTGGCTTGACATTCGTGTTTCTGTATTTAATTAGACCAATCATTTGTGGAATTTATAATTTCATTACCTCCCATTATAATTCACAGTTGTGTTGACTGGTAGTGTTGTTGATGATGATGACGACGACGATGATGATGATGATGATGATGATGATGACGACGATGACGACGATGATGATGATGATGATGATGATGATGATGATGATCCTGACCGATCTTAGTGAAAATTGGGAAAGTATTCTGAAATGAAAGACATTGACATATTTCAATGTCAACTTCCTCTGGTGTGGATATTATGGATATACTCTGGTTGATTAGTCAGTCACCATCGTCGTCGTCATCGTCGCCGTCATCGTCATTATTTTCCTCGTCATCATTTGTTGTCGTCAACATCATCATCATCATTATCGCCACCAGCATCATTATCATTTGTATCGGTTTGTTTTGTATGTATGTTTATCTCATGATGTATGCTTGTTTGGAATTCATATTCAGCACTTCCGTACTTTTCTTCGCTTTTGTATTTGTCTTGCTTGTAACTTCTATGTGTGTGCTTTTATCACTCCTCTCTCTCTCTCTCTCTCTCTTTCCCTCTCTCTCTCTTTCCTCTCTCTCTCTCTCTCTCTCTCTCTCTCTCTCTCTCTCTCTCTCTCGCTCTCTCTCTCTCACTCTCACTCTCCCCCTCCAAACTCTCCTCACCGACCACACCGACCGACCAGAATACATGTGCAGTGCAAGGACGTGAGTAGGCGTACTACGCAGTCTCCTATGAGGTTCGTGTAAATAATTCCCACTGTTTCTTTATTTCCACGGGGGGCCCTCTACCGGTCGTTCCATTGTTCCACGAAAATTCCGGCCTGTGCCCCCACGCGGTGTTGAAGATTAATGTCCAGGCCCATCAGTCATGTATTCCATTCATCTCTCTATTCAATCATTCTCCTTATAAATATGACCCCTGTCTCTCTCTGTGTCTCTCTTTGTCTCTGTCTGTATGTTTCTCTGTCTCTTTTTCTGTCTGCATGTTTCTCTGTGTCTTTCTTTCTTTCTCCCATTGTATCTGTTTGCGTGCCTAAATTTTTTTTCTTCCATCCTTTGCCGTTTCCATTCTTTTGTTTCTTTTTTTTATTTTACTTTTTCTTCAAACTTTTTAATCGGTTTCCCCCCATAGTCTTCCTGTGTTTCAATTTATATTTTTTTAATTGTTTTTTTATTATTTAATTAATTAATTTATTTATTTATTTATATAAATTTTTTTTTCATATTTATTCTTTTTTTTCTTCTCTCTCTGTCCATGTCTCTCTCGCACTCATATCATCTCCCTCCCTCACTAACTCACTCTCTCTCCCTCTTCCGTTTTTCCGGTTGGTGAACGTGGCTGGAAAATTTTGTTCATTTTTTCGCTCTGTCAATCAATCGATCGATCAATCATGTGAGTTTTTCATCAATTTAATCTCGCTTCACTCTTTGATCAATCATGCTTCAATCCGAGCGACAACAACGTCGATGACGTCATCGACTGCTGCTACTGCTGACGACGACGATGGTGGTAATGATGATGATGATGATGATGATGTCGGCTGTCACTCGTATAGTAGCGGGTTTGTAATAGATCAACTGGTGGTGATTGTTGTGTCTGGAGTGTTTTATAATTTTGTCTGTGTGCTTGTGCGTGTTTTATACTTTCGTCTGTGTGTTTGTGTGTGTTTTATAGTTTTGTATGTGTTCCTTGATCGGCACCGATGCAAAAAACCTCTCCTATCGTAGATATCTCTTCTATCATATACAGTGTTATACAGTGCAGTGCTTGAAGGCATGCCCTTACTGGCATTATGGAGCTGACCATGTCAGTGAATGTGATCAAACAAACAAACAAACTTCAGCTTTCTTCAGATGGCCGGAAGAGATGCTGTGTTTGTTGTTTTATTCCATGTCTATTTTTTACTGCGGTCTTGCCCTACATTATTTTCTTCCATTCCATTCTTTCTCTCTCTCTCTCTCTCTCTCTCTCTCTCTCTCTCTCTCTCTCTCTCTCTCTCTCTCTCTCTCTTTCATTTCTTTCTTATTATCATCCATTCTTCTGATGTGTTTTCTTTTGAGATTTTTTTACTCTTTCAATTTGTTTTAATTCGTTTGTTTGTCTTGTGTGTCCTTGTTTATGTTGATCTTCACATCTTGTGAAAATGTAATTGCTCTCTCTCTCTCTCTCTCTCTCTCTCTCTCTCTCTCTCTCTCTCTCTCTCTCTCTCTCTCTCTCTCTCTCTCTCTATCTTTCTTTCTTCCTCTCTCTCTCTCTTTCTCTCTTTTATCTTTTTCTTCCTTGTTATTTTTCATGCGGCAATTTTTAATTCCGTTTGTGTGTGTTCTTATTATTCTTCTTCTTCTTCTTTCCTACGTTTTTATGAGACGAAAGAAAGCATGCTTCCGTTGAAAACAAAAATTGGAAGGAATTTATAGGCCGTAAGATTGATGATGTATGGTGTATGTATGGTACTGTTGGTAGGTAGGTAGGTAGGTAGGTATCCTTGGAACGGTGGAGGCACGGGGGTCAAAGAGGTTAAGGAGAGATGAATGTGAGAAAGAATGGGAGAGAGAGAGAGAGATAGAGAGAGAGAGAGAGAGAGAGAGAGAGAGAGAGAGAGAGAGAGAGAGAGAGAGAGAGAGAGAGAGAAACGGCGGACGAGTTGTGGTTGTAAAACGTAGGTATTGAAAAAAAAGCGAAGAAATGAGAGAATAGATGGACGGAATTATCCCCTGGAGAGGAAGAGATCACCGATAGTAATGGTGGCGATGATGATGATGATGATGATGGGATCGGTGATGCCGATGGGTTGCGGGTGTGTGGGTGGCGTGGTGGCGGGGTGGTGGTGGTGATTATCCTCCCCCTTATTATTTTGTATTATGCTTCAGAGGATAAGCGAGAGAGCCGGAGTAGAAAGTCTAATGAAGGCACTGGAGGTGAACTTAATGACGATGATGATAATAACAATGATAATAATAATGCCCCCTTGCTATTTATTACGTTCCTGATAACGTTGGTAACAGACAGCCATTGTGGTCGGGCTGATAATGATGATGGTGGTGATGATAATGATGATGATGGTAGTGATGATAATAATGATGGTGGTGGTGATGATAAAGATGATGGTGATGATGATGGTGGTGGTGGTGATAATGATGATGGTAGTGGTGGTGGTGATGATGATGATGGTGATGGGGTCTGTTGTGAGTGTCGGTGAAGTTTTATGTGACATCAAGTGGTGAGGTCTGTTTGTCTGAGTTAAGACGGCTTCCAAACTCTTGGTGAACGTTGTTGGTATGGTGGTTGTGGTGGTCGCGGTAGTGGTGCTCCTGGTGGTTGTGGTGGTCGCGGTCCTGGTGGTTGTGGTGGTGATGATGATGATGGTTTTGAGGTTGAGAGAATGTTAGGAATTTGCAATAACTCGAGTTTGGGCAATTATTCCAACGCGGTTAGGTGTTCATCATTATTGCGACAGGTTGACCTATATTGTTGTTAATAAAAAAAAAAATTATTATTATTTTATTGTTTCCATCATCATCATCATCATCATCATCGAAATAATTATAATTTCTATTTTTCATTGTTTTTTTTTGTTATTTATATATTTATTGTTAAGTTCATTACGGTTGTTCTGTCGTAGTTTTGTGTAATGATTTACTGTTGCTGTACTGTTATTCGTATCAGCCGTTTGTAGGTTTCATTGTCTCTCTCTCTCTCTCACCTCTCTCTTCCTCCCTCTCTCTTTTTGTCCACCCATCTGTCTATCTATCTATCTCTGCTTCCATCTCTCTTTTTGTCCATCAATCTGTCTATCTATCTCTGCTTCCCTCTCTCTTTTCTCAGTGTCTACAGAACTTTTTATTTTTTTGGGGTTTTTATTTCTTCTTCTGAACCCCCCCCCCTCTCTCTCTCTCTCTCTCTCTCTCTCTCTCTCTCTCTCTCTCTCTCTCTCTCTCTCTCTCTCTTTCACCTTCTCTCTCTTTCAATGTATGAATTTCTCTCCCATTCGACCTCGTGACACACACAGACGACACATACATGACGTCATCACGGATAACCTGTAGCGATCGTCCAGTTCAGACGGGACTGCTCTCCATCATGTGTGCAATAAGGCGAATAATATGCACTTAGGGACATTAATAATTGCCGCATTATTATGAAAGCAATGGTGGTGGTGATGATGATGCTGGTGGCGGTGGTGGTGATGATGCTGGTGGCGGTGGTGGTGGTGATGATGGTGGTGGTGGTGATGATGATGATGATTTTTCATATCACCATTATTATCATATCATTAAAATTTGCCTAATCACCTGTATTATGATCTTCACCATTCTCATCATCCACCTCTCCCCCTTTACTCTTCACCCTCGTATGCAGGATAGCAACAACAGATGGGTAGTTATGGTTGTGGTGGTGGTGGTCGTGGTGGTGGGGTGGTAGATTGAGAGATGAACTCCCCACTGCATCGAAGCATGCCACTGTCCACGTGACCAGTCGAGCGCTTTCTTGATTCCAGTTCTCCCGTTTGATTTAACGTTGGCGCGCCCATCCCTCTTTTCTGTCCTGCTTCCCTCTCCATCGCTTCTTCCGGGTCTCTGGTTTCCCCACTTAGCCGTCTTATCTACGACCGTGACCATGGTGACGCCAATGGTGGTGGAGAAGGATGATGATGATGATGATGATGATGGTGGTGGTGGTGGTGGTGATGATGATGATGATGATTTCGAATAATGACAAATTAACACAAAAATGAAGATAGATAGATGGATATATAAAAAGATATAATTAATGGAGTATGATTTTTAATGCGGCAGATAATGCAATTTAAGATGAAAGAGAATCTAGTTCTTCTATTCTGTGTCCCTTTCGTCTGTTTCATCTTCGAATGCGTTTTGTGACATTTAAAATTATATCTAATTTCTGTTTCTTTCAAGTTTGCAGCTGTTTTGCTTTTGCAGTAACTCCATAAAAATTATTCTCTCTATCTCTCTCCTTCTCTCTCTCTTCTCTCTCTTTCTCTCGCTTACTTCCTCTTCTCTCTTGCTGTGTTTCATAATTTTCCTTCAATCCCTTCTTCCGTCCTTCTTAATGACATCAGCATCCAGGGATGGTTCATTCATTCATTGTCAACTGATGCTCATTAACTATTATATATTTACTTGTTTTTTTCCTTCTTCACATTCATTTTCTCTCTCTCTCTCTCTCTCTTTTATTTTCTTAACAAAGGTTATTGAAATGCATTGTGTGATATTTTTTAAATTATTCTTCTCATGTTTCTCATCATCATCATCATCATCATCATCATCACTACTCTCAATTCCTAGCCGTGGTGCTCACGTGACCAATCTTTTAAGCACATCATGAAATATATTAATTGCTTAAATGATAATACGACTGCTATCACGCCTTATATGTATATGTATATATGTATATATGTATACTTCTTCCTCGTTATTTTCCATATGGAACATTCCTTATGAGATAACATCATCATCATAATCATCGTCGTCGTCGTCGTCGTATCCTATAATACGATATAATGAAAAGTCATCGTCATTCGTTCCTAGGTATATGTGAAATAGCTTCATAAATTCGTCATCATCATCGTCATCGTCATCGTCATCGTAGTCGTTATTGAGGTCACGGATTGTTTCAATGTAAGCAATCCTCCAGTCGTGATGATGATGATGTGATGGTGGTGGTGATGATGACGATGATGATGATGATGATCTCATTCTGTGATGCTTATTATATATTAATTTTATTGTTATTATATCGAACACGTGACGTGTTTATGGTAAACACAAAGTACGACTTTATCATCATCATCGTCGATCCAGAATGCTGTCAATCATTTTATCCACCACCACCACCATCATCATCATCACCACCACCATCATCATCATCATCCCATTCGTCATCTCCATCCTCGACATCATCACCATCATCATTACCACCATCATCATCAGTTGATAATATAAATTATTATCACTAAAGTAATCTGCAAGAATGCTCTGCATGATATGACTCATCATCAACTTTAGTATGCACTGATGTGTTTTTCTTGTTTGTTATCACCAACCAGTTCTTCATCTTCATCGTCTTCATCTTCATCTTCTTCGTCTTCATCTTCTTCATCTTCTTCTCCTCCTTGCACGGAGCATTTCTCAGCAACAATGGAGTGCAATTTGGTCATTTAATCCACGTTTTTATTTTTTCTGTTTTTTTTCTTCTCGAAAAACTGAGTTGTTTTTATTTTCTACAATGACAATTTACGCCATTGCTATCGACATCATCAACATCATCATCAACATCATCATCATCATCATCATCATCATCATCATCATCATCATCATAGATTAATCTTTTCTTTTTTTTCCTGACCTAACCCCATCATATACAGGTTAAGATATATTCAGAAAGAGAAGCAGTCGAGTACGACAGTGAGGTCATCGAACATGGAGTCCCGTTCGGTAGAGACTTGCAGTTCGATTCCTCCCACGATCATCTATACGGATTCCTCAACCAGACGGTGAGTTGATCGATTGGTTACTGGGTGGGTGGGTGACTGACTGGGTGGGTAGGTGACGGACTGGGTGGGTTGGTGACTGAATGGATAGGTTGGTGACTGGCTAGGTGGGCTGGGTAGCTAGGTACTTAACTGGGTGGGCTGGTGACTAGCTGGGTGGTTGGTGACTGACTAGATACTGGGGTGGTTGCAGGGCGTTTTGACATGAACAGAGTGAATATTTAGAACGATCTTTTAAACCCTGTTATGTTATCACTACCAGCGAGGCACCATTTAACATCCTGTCTATGTTCTTGTTATTATTAATTTAAAAAGTTAAAATAAAAATTCCTTCTGCGCGTAAATCTGTAGTTGTTTTTGTGTCGCCATTAATTCAAGTCATTAAAAACGGCCAGCAAATAAATCATAAATTCATAAGAAAGAAAAAAAACTAAACGATAAACTTTCTCTCTTCTTCCGCCTCCACTCCATCACTTGTACTCCCACGCACCCACGTACCCACATATTCACCCACCCACACTCACACACACACACACATCTATGTACACACGCACATCCACCCACACTCACACACACACACATCTATGTACACACGCACATCCACCTACACATACACACATCTATGTACACACGCACATCCACCCACACTCACACACACACACACATCTATGTACACACGCACATCCACCCACACGTACACACACACATCTATGTACACACGCACATCCACCCACCCACACGCACACACACATCTATGTACACACGCACATCCACCCACACGTACACACACACATCTATGTACACACGCACATCCACCCACCCACACGCACACACACATCTATGTACACACGCACATCCACCCACACGTACACACACACATTTTTTTTGTTCTTTATGTCTCCTCGTGTTCTTTGGCGCAGAATCGCATCGCGAGAATTTTTGTATCATTGTGCTGTTATTTAGTGTCTTTTACTGCTTCTTCTTCTTCTCGGATGAGTCTATTTTGTTATTTTATTGAGCGTGCGTGTGTGTATGTATGTGTGTATATATGTATGTGTGCATGCATGTGTGTATGCATGTCTGTTATGCATCTACGTATACATCGCTACGTAATTTTAATTTAGAAAACTGTATGCAGTTGTTTTCCACTTCAGAGTAATATTTCTGCTTTATAACCATCGCTGGAATTGCTGCTGTTGTTATTGTTGTTGACATAAAATTAAAAATACAACAACAACAACAACAACAACCATGCTGCTCTTTAATTCTTAAGGGTTTTTGGTAACTTCCTGCCGCTCGTTGGCGCAACTTTCTATTATTTCTATCATCATCATCACTACCACGATCATCATCGTCATCATTATCATCATCATCATCATCGTCTTCATTATCATCAGCATCATCATTATCATCGTCATCATTATAGTTATTATCATTTGATTCTAGTTATGCATATATATTCTACTTTACTCTCTTATTCTCTGCATCTCCCGACCGTAGCGACAATTATTTCCACAGTCTACTTGCGTGATGCAGTGCTATTTTGTGTTTTTGGTACCTTCCGGCGGAAGAGGATGTGTCTGTATGTTTGCTTGCATGTGTACATGCTGGTCTGCATTTATAAAAGGGGTGTTTTTTCCCCGTATTTGTGGCTCTGTTTAATAACTCTTGTGCTTTTTCCTCGGAAAGGCTATTTTATCATCTATCCACGTTTCATTTTTTTTATTTCTGTTATTATTATTATTATTATTATTATTATTATTATTATTATTATTATTATTATTATTATTATTCATTCGCTGTTTTTTGTTACTTCCGGTGGACTATAGTGTTCTCCTATTAGTAATATATTTATTTATTTTTTTATTTGAGCTTAATTAAAGCTGTCTGTGTTGCTGGCTGTGTGAAAGTGCTGCTTTGTTGTGACCTTTGTTCCTGCTGGGTTGCTTTTATATTATTCCGACCACCATTTCTACTACACATAACTTGCTTGCAAGTACTCTCTCATCATCGTCTATTCCACCACCATTGAGCTTTCATCATTGTGTGTGGTAGTTTCAGTTTCAGTTTCGGTTACAGTGCCCTGGTGCTCCTCTGCGCTGTATCGTTCCACCATCAGTCGTGTGTGTGTGTGTGTGGGTGCATTGAAGTTAGTCCTTGTGCTTTATGTATTCCAGGTGCTTGTCTGTGCGTGTGTAATGCTGTGTATGTGTGTGTGTGTGTGTGCGTGCGTCAGGGACGTCATTTCAGCAAAACCTTGGGGGGCAACTTGTTTTCATGCCCACAATTTAAAAAAAATTCAAAATTTTTTATTTGTCCTCTTCCCTGCTCCCCCGAATTGACGTCTCTGGTGTGTGTGTGTGTGTGTGTGTGTGTGTGTGTGTGTGTGTGTGTGTGTGTGTGTGTGTGTGTGATATGCTTCTGTCCGTAAGTGCTAGTGTTGTTGTTATTTTTGTTATCTTTTGTTTAGTTGATGTTGTTTGTCAATTTTTCTTTTCTTTTTGTTTTGCCTTTGCGTCCCATGAATCATTTCCTCTGTTTCGACTGACCCGCCACTAGGGACGTGTCTTTTAATTAATACAAACACCACAAGTTATGTTACTGTCTGCTTGCCTCTGCCTGTCTGCCTCTGCCGGTCTGCCTCTGTCTGCCTGCTTGCCTGCCTGGCCGGCGATGAAAAAGTTTGAAATTATGAATTATTTCATTTTTTTTCTTTTAATTTTTGTCGAGTTTTATTTTAGTTTTATATAAGCTGAGAAGTAAAAGATAAATATGAAAAAAATTTTTTTGAAGAGGGATACGTATGAAGGGATAGTTTTAATTTGCATTTTTTTTCATCTTCCCCGATCTCCAACCGTCTATCTATCATTGCCGTGTGCGTGCCTGATTCCAAGTCAGTGCCATTAATTCTTCTTTTACTTTATGTCTCTGTCCGTCTGTCTCTGTATGTCTGTATGTCTCTCTCCCGCTATCTTGACTAAATTTCTCTTTTGTTTTTAAAAGATCGTCATCATGTCATACTTGGTTAGGCAAAAAACACTCTTTAGTATTTCCCGTTTTATCTGGCTTAAATCTATACACCGACGAACCTATTATGTGTGTATTTCTATGTTTGCTTCGATATATTGCCGGTCTTACTGTTAAGTCTGTGCGCCTATGCTTGCTTGAGCCTCTTTCTTAGTAGGAGAGGATCCCCGGTTTATTGGCACTTTTGAGGACATCTTTTACTGCTACGACAAACACGTGTTCTTAAATCCTTAAATGGAAAATGCCACCCACTTCTTCTTCTTTGGAGCACCGTTCCTGTTCTTCTTCCTATTCTCTTTCTCTCCTCTCTTCCTATCTTTCTCCCACTCTCCCTGTCTTTCTCTTTCTCCCTCTCCGTCTCTTTTCCTTTCTCCCTATCTTTCTTCATTCTACGGCTCGTATCTCTCGTTCAGAGTCACTCCACTTCAATGAAAATAATTTCTTAACGTCGGGAATTTCGTAGGAAAAATATTGCAGCCTCACTCACTCACTCACTCACTCACTCACTCAGTCACTCACTCACTCACTTACTCACTCACTCACTCAGTCACTCACTCACTCAGTCACTTACTCACTCACTCACTCACTCACTCACTCACTCACTCACTCACTCACTCACTCACTCACTCACTGACTTACTCGCTCACTCACTCACTCACTTACTCACTCACTGACTTACTCGCTCACTCACTCACTCCCTCCATCCGCCATTTGCAAAAGGTGATCGGAAAAAGACAAACCGTGTTTAAGAAAGAAGTCACGTGATTGAAACGATGTTATGACGTCAGAGGCTGTAAAGGACATATCAAGAGACATCTTGAAATTTTCTTCTAGCATTTACACATGCATCATCATCATCATCATCATCATCTGGTCTGCTGTTATTTTCAATATAATATTTGAAGTCACACGTTCTCTCTCTCTCTCTCTCTCTCTCTCTCTCTCTCTCTCTCTCTCTCTCTCTCTCTTTCATCACCCTCATCTACCCTGGTTGTCTTCTATTTTTCACCATATTACGAGTTTTATAAGCTCCTAGGCATCGCATCCATTTTTCAACAGTCAAAAGTACAAAAATGTTTTTAAAAAAAAACTAACTTTTCATTTTTTATTAAATATTTAACAAAGGTTTTCAAATGAGTGCTAAATTATTATTATTTATTTGATCGATCGCTGTGTTCGTTTACTCTTGATTGACTGGTTGATTGATGGGTTGACTTTGAACAACAGGAATATAAACGATTGATCGAGTGAGTATAAATGCTTGCTTGCTTGTGTGCCTGCTTGTTATATTATGGCTGCTCGCCTTATATGGAGGTGCACTTAGTGTTGTTTTAACTCTTCAACAATGCCCAATCGCTGGTTTGCATTAAGCGTCCATGAGAGTTGATCATAGTGATGATGATGATGATGATGATGATGATGATGATGATGGTGGTGGTGGTGATGATGATGATGATGATGATGGTGGTGGTGGTGATGGTGGTGGTGATGATGATGGTGATGGTGATGGTGGTGATGATGACGATGACGACGACGATGACGAAGATGATGACGACGATGGTGATGGTGGTGGTGATGGTGTTGATGATGTTGATATTCATAAATGGAATAATGGTGCTATTATTGATTGTGGTAATCGCATTAGAGATGTGCGGTGGTGATAGTGGTAGTTATAGTTGGACTCTTAGAGAGAGAACCCTCACATGGAGAGAACCCTCATAGACACTTGCTGCTCGAATTTTTAGAATTCCTAACCGTTTTCCAGTTCTCTCTTCTTTTTTTGCTTTCTCTCCATCTCCATCTCTGTTGTTATGACGTTTTCGTATAGGTTTGTTTATAACCGATTATTATACATAGATAGGCAAAGGTTACTACGCGGTGTTGGTTGGGTGGGTGGGTGGGTTTTGGGTGGTTGGTTGGGTGGTTGGGTTGTGGGTGGTTGGTTGGTTGGGTGGTTGGGTGGGTGGTTGAGTGGTTGGGTGAGTGGGTGGTTGGGTAACTCCTCCTTAACGTACGATGTAACTCGATTGGGCTACTGGTACTACAGACTGGGGAAATGTTACTCATTTAAGAATATTGTACAATTAAATTCCGTTTTAACAGAATTTACTCATACACAGACATGCATACGCATGCACACACGCACACACACACACACACACACACATACTCATGCACACCCGCTCTCATTTACTACATCCGCCGAGTCCATCTTTTGAATTAAGGCGTTGCCGAGCGCCGTAAAGTTGCGTCCTGAGACCGGAGGAGAGCCACAGACGCGCAGTATATGCTGCATCAGCAGTATATATATATATATATATATATATATATATATATATATATATATATATATATATATATATATATATATATATATATATATATATATATATATATATATATATATGTACTATGTAGTACAGTACCTACGGTAGAAGATAATTTAAGTACACGTACATATAATTTGGTCCCAGTACAATCTGGCACCGATGCCTGTATTATCCTATCACATGTGCCAGTGTGTAATGGAAACCGAAAATAAAATGCTAGACGTAAAGTTATGGAACGATGGCTTGCGCGTTTCCCATCCAGCATAGTCATGTACATATATATATATATATATATATATATATATATATATATATATATATATATATATATATATATATATATATATATATATATATATATAAACACGAGGGGAATGGCTAATAATAATAATAATAATATGTTAATATTATGTTAATTAATTTTATTTGAATACCATTGCAGGCCTACCGTTTGGCAGTTGAGAGATGTTCCATGTACAGAACATGCGGCCAGTGCATCGGGGCTGGTGACCCCCACTGCGGATGGTGCTCCCTCCAGAAAAGGTGAATTTTTGTTGGCATAATTATTATTTGATCAGATGTTCTTGCACCGATTCCATTTTTTATCCCGGACGTGGGTGGGACTGTCTCCCTGTGGTCCGTGGGAAGCGGACTGCTCCAACTAGCTAGTTGTTAGTTTCCTTTTTGACACGGGAATGGATAGGGATGAAACGAGCACATGAAATAAGATAATAATAATAAGATAGTAGTAGTGTGGGACTTGCCTTCTTCGTTTTCTGCTCTTTGGTCTCAAAGCAGTTTCATGAATGAATGCCTAATCATAATCATTTCGCAAGTAGGCGTGCATGGTTTTATTTCGACACGCAGAATTCTCATCTCAGTCTCTCCTTCATCTTCAACCTCCATTCTTGGGGGGGGGTCTTTCCTTCTTATACGGTTTCCAGTCTTCTCGATGTATGTGTGCGTGTATATGTGTGTGTGTGTGTTTGTGTGTGTGATGTGTGTCCTGCGATTTTGTTTTATTAAATCATCTCAGTGAATTAGTTGATTATCACAGTAGTTTTTTTAGGGATGCATTTCTTAATTTCTTAGAGCTTGTCACCTAGTGCCAAAAATCATCGCTACGCCACTGTGGTAGCGGTGGTGGTGGTGGTGGTTGTGGTGGGGACCGCAGTTGCGGCGGCTGCGATTGGAAAGTAAGTGCAACAAGGGAAAAGAAAGAATGATTGTGCAAATCCATACAGGGAGAGGAAAAAAGCAACGTCGTGACAGAGAAATGAATGTGATGAATTGAGAAGAAAGGGAATTAATGATGGACGGATCGGGTCGACGAATGAATATTCGATGAAAAGGTCATCGGATGTGACCTCCGGAGGTCGCTTATGCTGACCTCTGCAGTTAATGTAATGTTTGGTGAGTGACGTTTATAAACAAAAATCAGAGTTTTAATGCTGGTCGCATGGGGTCGGTTTTGGAATTGCGTTGGGTTGAGTCTGGTTTAGATTTGGACGAGTTCTTTCTGGTTGCCAGAAAATGGTCTTCTTTTGACTCTGAGAGATTGGGAGGCTGCCTGGATCAATCTTAGAATATGTTTCCATTGTGCTGGAGTGGTGATAGTAATGTTAATAATTGCAGATTATAATCGTTTAATAAATTTGCTATTTTAATTTGGTTCTCTCTCTCTTTTCCCTTTCTCTATTTCTCTCTCTCTCTATATTCCTCTTTTTATTCTAATCATGACTAACATGATGATGATCAATATTTTCCTTACAGCTGCACATCTAAGGACGAATGCCCCGGTTCGAACCTGACACTACGCTGGCTGTCTTCTGGCTCGTGTGCCCGCATTGTCAAGGTCGTATCTGCTCAGTCACAAAAGATCGCCAACTCCACATCTCTGGTGATATGCACATTTTTGTTTATATAATTTTCTTTTAATTACGATTTAGTCGAGAAACAATATAACACAAATAAACTTCAAAGTTATTCATTAATGATGATTATTTATATTTTATTAAATATGTATATATTTATTTATAATTAGTTTTTATTTAATGCCACCCTGACTAACATCGATCATCCACTGCTTCTGTCAGCTCGCCATTTTAGTATTTTATCGGCATGTTGTGGGTTTGATGCCCCCTCGAAAGTAGCCCGCCTGCCCGGTTGTTAATTTTTTATGTCCAGAGTCTTGACACTTTCCGGTCGGAGTCGTTCAATAACTCTTGTGGCCCAGGTGGTCGGACTCGTTCTCTCCCCCCTGTCAATCATCCTGACGTCCCAATTCCGATTGGTGGAAATAATTGCATCGATGACTTGTGCGGGGTGGACGGATCCCACACGTGCACCGGGGGCGGCCGTGGTTGGAGAGGAGTGAGTGGGTTGTTTGGGGGTGTGAGTCGGTGGGTTGAAGAATGAGTGGGTTGTTTGGGGGTGTGAGTCGGCGGGTTGAGGAATGAGTGAGCGGGTTGAGGAATGAGTGGGTTGGTTGAGGAATGAGTGAGCGGGTTGAGGAATGAGTGGGTTGGTTGAGGAATGAGTGGGTGGGTTGTGATGTGAGTGGGTGGTTGAGGAGTGGGTGGGTGTTTTTGCTTGACAAGTTTTGAACTGTTTGTTTTTATGTCTGCATCGATGTTTTGCAATTTTCTTCTTTTTTTCTGTTGAAATTTCAGAAGCTATTGAAAACTTCTTTTTTTTATCGAACTTCATATCTATTTATCCGTCCTTCTACCTTCTCTTTGCTCTCCTTCTCTTTGTCTCTCTGCGTCTCTCCCTATTTTCCTCTCTCTATCAGTCTCTGTTTTTTTTTCATGCATAACTCCATCACGTGGTTATGCAGAGTGACTGCCCTGTCTTTCTCTACGTGTGTGTATGTGTGTGTGTGTATGTGTGTGTGTATGTATGTGTGTGTATGTGTGTGTATGTGTGTGTATGTGTGTGTGTTTGTACGTGTGTGTGTGTGTGTTTACGCATTGGTTTTCCGTGACGTGGTGACTCAGATGGGCCTCTCTCTCTCTCTCTTATCTCACAGACCGATGTCTATTTCCATGCTGAAATTTATTGCAAGCAGAAGTTTGAGCTGCTAATAATTAATAATATCCGAAAATCCTTTATTATCATCCAAATGGCATATTTATATAAGAGTATTTATATATATTATTTTAAATCTTTATCGGTTTATTAATTAATTTGATGATTTTATATATTTTCATTTTTATTTATTAAAATAAACTAAATTTAACTTGATTTTAAATTGCTCTTTTTTGTTCCGTTTGTTTTGTTTACTAGGTAGTCATGATAGTGCAGAACCTACCAGTGTCCATCTCGGGTCAATACTTCTGCTCGTTCTCGGGTCTCGGGGTCAACCGGCTGACGCCCGCCAACGTCACCGTCGATCGCATATACGGTAACGAACGACCCGGGGGCAATGTGACCCTGAAGTGCGAGACTCCGCGATCGAATCTTCTGCCCCCGTTCCCCACTGGAAAAGGTTATGATAAACAGTGTATGGAGTTGGAGTTGGTTGCATTTATTTACTTCAATAATCACAACAGTAATGGTGATGTTAGTAGCTGTGGTAGTACTGGCTGTGATAGTAGTGGTTGTAATAATAGTGGTTGTAATAGTAGTTGTGATAGTAGTGGTTGTGATAGTAGTGGTTGTGATAGTAGTGGTTGTAATAGTAGTGGTTGTGCTAGTAGTGGTTGTGATAGTAGTGGTTGTGATAGTAGTTGTGGTAGTAGTGGTTGTGATAGTAGTTGTGGTAGTACTGGTTGTGGTAGTACTGGTTGTGGTAGTAGTGGTTGTGATAGTAGTTGTGGTAGTAGTGATTGTGATGAATAACGTGCCGTCCCATTATTTCTGTGTGTGAAAAAATG
>OZ022247.1:23491088-23593588 GCA_963978895.1 Erpobdella octoculata | reverse complement strand
GCGTATCAATGGAATAGGGAGATGTCGTATGGGGTTGAAGGGGGAGTTATGGCAGTCGCACAAAACAAAGTAGTTGGGCGTTCCCGTATTAGGAAGATGGGTAGGTCGATGTGTAATATAATTTATAATATGGACGATATAATTTATCTGCACTGCAGCGATAAAGCAGAGTCCTTTTCCTTCTTCATCCCATGTTTCATTCATCTGTTTAACAAACAGCACTTGCATTATTTCATAAGTATCCTCTTACATTCATTACAGTTTGCTCAAATATCAGTACTATTCAATCAGTACACGTTTGTGCACGTACGTACGTACGGTCTGCGTGTGCGTGTGTGAGCTCGGCTTATTTATTTATTTATTTATTTGTTTTGCTTGCTTGCTTGTACGCATTGAGATTTGTGCATGTGTGGTGTACATGTGTAAATTACCTTGTCCGACTTTCAATAAAAAAAAAGCTGATGTATCTATATCTAATCTAAGCATATTCATGTGTATGTATATGAATGTGGAGAGTGGAGTGTATGTGCATATGTATGTATGTGAATGTGGAGAGTGGAGTGTATGTGCATATGCATGTATGTGAATGTGGAGTGTACCTAGGAGTGGTGAGACTGAAACATTTCTCCATTCAACAACAGCCATTCCAAATGCCTCTCCGTTGCATCTTCAACTTCAATGGCGGCTTCGAGGTCAAGGCCGAGCTGGTCGGCCATGACGTCATCAAGTGCAGTAGCGTCAAGTTCGAGTACGCCAGTCCCACCCACTTCATCAACGTCCCGTTCGGGATTACTTGGGGAGACGGTGGGAAGAGGTTCCTCGACAACCCCAACAATGTACAAGGTTAGTTAATCAGATAGGACGGGGGATCTGGTTTGAGGAAGTTAGTGGTCGAAGAAGAAATATGAAATTTAGTTTTGACGGTCTGGATGATTGATTGATTGATTGATTGATTGATTGATTGATTGATTGATTGATTGATTGATTGATTGATTGATTGATTGATTGATTGATTGATTGATTGATTGATTGATTGATTGATTGATTGATTGAAATCTGAGTATACTCAAAAAAACCGATATTTGTTTGTTTAAGTGAGGATCTTCAAGTGCTCGGAGATGGCTTCGAATTGCGGTCGGTGTCGCGCCGTCGACTCGAGGCTGGCGTGCGGCTGGTGCCGCCACGGAGATGCCACCGGTGGTAGTGACTTGGCTGGTGGTAGGAACAGGAACGGCGTCGGTGGTAGCAGCGGCGGCGACGGATACTGCACCACAAGGAGCGGCTGTTTCGGCTCTGAAGCTACTTGGATGCTGCGCGAGCAGCCTTGCCAACATCCATACGTGGTCGACGTACGTTCATCATTTATATTATTTCTTTGTTTTTGCAATTATTTCATTTCTTTGTTTGCAATTATTATTGTTCATCTGGGAGTAAAATTGTAGGGCTTTCATTACTTTATTACTTCACACACACGTACATACATACATACATACATACAAACACACATACATACACACGTATAGATATATTATGTGCTTCATAAAAAATTAATGTATTTTCAAAGATCTCGGTGCTTTCTAGTTGCATGTCTGATCCACGCCACTGTGGAATCATTAATTATTTTAAATTCCTCCAACGTGCCATCACTTCACTCATCATCATCATCATCAACATCATCATCATCATCATTATACCTGTACTAAAATTTGTCACCTCTTGATTTTTCACCAGATCACACCCCGCAAGGGTCCCCTCGGCGGCGGTACCATGGTGACAGTCAAAGGGGAGAATCTGGGCCTGGAACCCCACGATACGGAAGTGATGGTTGATGGACAGACGTGTCGCGTCGTGAAATACGATCCGAGTATCGAGTTGGTTTCATTCTTTACTCACACCTGTTACTATTTACCTGTCTTACCTGTATCAGTAGCACCTGTATCAATCATCTCTTCTACTTTTATTGTTACGTGTCGCCATTGCATCATCATCGGTTGCTCTTATAAAGGAAAAGAGAGAGAGGGAGTTCTGTCTTTTTGTATTATTTAGATTGCTGGTCAATAAATCAATATTTTAAATCAAAAGGTTGAAACACCTTTGTTATGATAATAGTGATGAGGAAAATTATGTTGCAAAATATTTTTTTAATTCGTTATTTTAATTTCGAGTATATGGGTTGGGGCACTTCTTTTTGGGGGGGGGGCTAATTAGCCCACTCTCCTTCATTCTAGCTGAAAATTAATACATAGACTCGTTGCTGGTGGTAATTTATAATCTATTAAATGAACGAATAAATAAGAAGCTGACATTTCTTCATATAAAAGATTTATTTATATAAAATTTTGCATCTTAGAAGTCACACATACACACACGCACGCACACACACACATTTACACATACGTACGTGACAACATGGATAAATTGACCTATTTGTCACCAGTTGAATCTATCATCATCATCATCATAATCATCATCATAATCATCATCATCATCATCATCACTGCTGTGTTTTATTTTATTCAGCAATCCTTTTCTTTATAGCCGGCTAGTCTTTATATCTGTTTATAGTCTTTTATATCCATCGCGGTGGGATACGGATGCAACTGACCGATGAAAGAAACAGAACAAACTGCGGAAATTGAGAAATAGAAAACGTTAAGCACGGACAGACTAACGATGGACTAATGGAGATTTCTTTGTTTTAGGCTTTCCGCTGTAGAATTTTTTTTCCATTTTAGTTTATCAATTTATTCGACTTCGGTTTGTTTGGGTTTCTTTTTCTCTTTTCATTTTTTCTTATCGTTTTTGTTTCGTTTTTAAGATTCGTCTGCGAGACTTCGGACAGCCCGAAGTACCTTTCCAGTCCCCTCAACATCAAAATCAGCGGATCCGTCACGTTCAACACCGACATCAGTTTCTCCTACGTCGTGAGTTTTTTTTTTTTTAGTCTCATCGAGATGGTGTCGTGTTGTTGGAGTTTTTACGCGTGTGACCGCTAGTTTATTAAGATAACGAGTTTTCTGAATCGTTATCCGGCATAGGATAATTTAGATTACGAGTAATCTGAACTATATTATCCAGCATAGTATCATTAAAATTACATGTAATCTGAAGCATAATCCAGCATAGAATCATTAAAATTACATGTAATCTGAGGCGTAACCCAGCATAGAATTATTTTGGTTACAAGTAATTTGAAACGTAATATAGCATTGAACCATTGCAATTAAAAGTAATATAAATTTGAACCATAGTCTCACGTTGGATAGTAAGAATACCAATAATACAAGAATCCGCATTTATTTTCCAGGCCACCGAACTGTCTTCGGTTTATCCTCTCATTGGACCGGTCTCGGGAGGTTCACTGGTGACCATATTCGGAAAAAACTTAGACTCCGGATCACTTGTAACTGTCAGATTCAACACCACTTCCGAATCTCATTTCTCCACCTCGTGTGTCGTCGTCTCCCGATCTTCCGATTGGCTCAAGTGCTTGACCTCAAGTTCCGATTTTCCTTACAAAGCTGACCTCCTTTACGTGTCAATCGACCAATCAACGTTCAACTTAGGACCGAGAGAGGAGGAGGAGGGGTTACTGTCGTTTGTTGACGACCCCGTGATATCTCTTGTCGAGCCGGAGAAAAGCATATTGAGGTGGGTGGTTGTCGTTTGTTATAAAAAAAAATTTCTTATAATAAATTTGAATCATTTCTATAGGATTACAAGCTTAGCATTCATTTATTTCATTGTGTGATGCATGCATGTATTTTATTACAAGAATGCATGCATGCATTTAATTACGAGATGCATGCATGCATTCTATTATGAGATACATGCATGCATTTAATTACGAGATGCATGCATGCATTCTATTATGAGATACATGCATGCATTTAATTACGAGATGCATGCATGCATTCTATTACGAGATGCATGCATGTATTCTATTACGAGATTGGTCATTTTCCTGTCTTTTACATAATTTCCCATTATTCAGCTTTAAATAATTTTAATGTGCAAATTTTTTTTCTTCTCATCGCACTTCACAGCGGCGGCACTCTGATCACCGTCAGGGGAGAGAGGCTGAATGTCATCCGTCAACCCTTGATGGTTCTCTACAAGGACAACCTTAATTTCACCTCGGTGGGTTTTGATAGGGTAGTGTGGTGCATGCCTCGTCTTTCACTCGGCCAACTAATTAAAAAAAATTTTTTATTTTTATTGGTTGATTAATTTTATTTAAGAACGAATTATTTATTTTAAGCTTCTAAATTTTTCCATCATTTTTAAGCATTACTGAGTTTAATTTATTATTACTTTTTTGCTATTTTCAGCCATGCACAGTGATCTCCGAAAGAGAAATGACCTGTCTGACCCCGAATGTAACCCTTGCCCTATTCACCGGAGGTCATCACCACCACTTTGCTCCACCACAGCGCTACTCGGGCTCCGTCTACAACAACCCGAGTGCATCCCAAAGCTCCAAACCCTCGGCAGATGCAGAAGCCAAGCGCTCGAAGAGAGACAGCGATATCTCCCAGCCGGATAACGAAGAGACGATAGTCGATTATTCTTTAACAGGGCGACGGCAGAGTCGCAACTCGAGGGATAACCCCCCTTCGAACGGATCGGCCCTCCTCTCGCTGTACTACGGGTTCGTCATGGACGGGGTGAAGATGCTCCTCAACTCTTCCAAGCGCTTCCACGTTTATCCTAATCCCGAGCTGGAGACTTTCGAACAGGGTTTCAAGAAAATCTACACCAACAGACTTGAGCACTTTACAATTAATGTAGGTTCAAGTTTTTATTCACGAAAACCAGTGGAGGCTTCCTGGGTCTTTTTTTCATTAATTTCAATTTTTTTTAAACATTCAGGGTCGTGACCTTAACTTAGCCTTGACCGAAGCCGACCTGCGGGTGACCGTGGGCAGTGCAGAGTGTGACGTCACATCGGTGTCGTCTTCTCATTTGGTCTGCTCTTTCAAGAAAGTTTACAATTTACCATCAACTGCTGAAGTGAAGGTATTATTAGAATGTTCTTCTTTTTGTTTCTTAGTCAGTCTCATATATGACCCTAATGCCTCCCTCACCTCTCCAAACAGTTTGTCTGTCCATCTATTCTTTGACTCATCTCTTTAGCATTAATGCCAAAGATTCAAATGGTAACACAAGGATGCTGATTGGTCATGCATAATTAGAGAACGGAATCAATGGAAGTCCTAAGTGTGATTTATTTATATGTCCAATCTTTTCACAACAAACAGGTCTATATAGGCAATACGACCGTGCACAGGGTGGGGAGTCTGGTCCACGATGGCGGGGGAAGATCTCCGCTCACGTCGCTTCCCTTCTTGCTGGGCATCGGCAGTGCCGGGATCTTGCTGGTCATCATAGTGGTGCTCATCTGCCTGGCGTATCGGATCAAGACGAAGAGGAATACGCGGGTCATGAGGCGACTGAAAAATCAGATGGACATTCTCGAGTCTAGAGTGGCCAAGGAGTGCAAAGAGGGTGGGTCGCTGTTTTTAATTTTTATTAAGTATTAAAACATTATATAACAACTTAAATAAAAATATTCCAAAATTTAAATGGAAGTTTATGTTTTTTAAAAATAATTGATGATTTCGCTATGGTTGATGTATAGTCAAAGTTGATAAGTAAGAAGTAGTTAATATATATATATCCATCTTGCAGCATTTGCCGAGCTGCAGACAGACATGACAGAAGTGACCCAGGACATCGGTGGAGGCGGCAGGGCTAAGATACCCTTCCGAGACTACAGAAGTTTCTGTGCCAACGTCTTGTTTCCCGGCTGTTCCGTGGACCACCAGGTTTTCAGGTGGGGCACCGGCACCGGTCACCCACCCAGCATTATTACCACGACAACCACGACTACCACTCCTCAACAACAGCAGCAGCAGCAGCTACTACTGCCAAACAATCACTACCACCAGCAGCAGCAGCAACTGGATACCACATTTTCTACCTGCTCCACGCTCGAACCCGTCGGGCCCGAGTCATGCCTGCTCTCCTTCTCCCCCACGAGCACCGGCCTCAGCGGGAGGGGGTTATTCAGTAGATCGGGTGGAAAGAACTCTATAGGGGAACATGCCACGCTCGATCATCTCACCCGCACGAGCCGCAGCATCAGTCGCATGGCGTCGGAGAACAGCGCCAATTCCATGGTACTCTCGGAAACCAGATCGGCAAATATGGTCTCCGTCCTCTGCGCCAACATGCCGAGGGAAAGCGTGAGAGAGGTCGGCAACCTTCTGCTCAACCGGTCTTTCCTTCTGACCCTCATTAGGACCCTTGAGTCGAGAAAGGACTTCATTGTTAGAGAGAAAGTCTACTTTGCCTCGCTACTTTCAGTTGCTCTTCAGCCACACATGGATTATCATACTGAGTTAGTGTTTTGTATCTGCTACATTTAGTGCTGCATTAATAGATTTAATAAATGACTGGGTAAGTGGATGATTGATTTGCTAATTATGTGATTGATTGGTTGGTTGGTTGGTCGGTCGGTTGGTGGGTCGACCGATCGATTGATTGATTGATTGATTGATTGATTGATTGATTGATTGATTGATTGATTGATTGATTGATTGGACATCAGCATAATATTCAGTTCATTGACAACTATAATAATCCTTCGTCGTGATCATTTCTTATTTTAAAATCTCCACTTTTCCAAGCTAACTGCGTTGGTTCAATTTTATTTTCATTAAACTCCCTCACCGACACGACAGCATACTGAAAACGCTGCTATCCGAACTGATCGAGCGAGCGATGGAGAAGCAAAATCATCCGAAACTTCTGCTCCGCAGGACGGAGTCCGTCGCGGAAAAAATGCTCACCAACTGGTTTGCCTTCCTGCTCTACAAGTTCCTCAAGGTGAGTAATGAAGATGGTGATGATGATGATGAGGATGATGATGATGATGATGATGATGGTGATGATGATGATGGTGATGATGATGATGATGATGACGGCTACAGGACCGGGCGGGCGAGAAACTGTTCATGCTGTTCCGAGCGGTGAAGCAGCAAGTGGAGAAAGGACCCGTAGATCAGCTGACCAGCGAGGCGAGATATTCACTCAGCGAAGCCAAGCTCATCAGACAGCAAGTCGAGTTTAAAATCATGGTCAGTTGTTTATTTTAATTATATATTTTATTTATATTATTTTTTTATTCATTTCCTATTATTTGCATTTAATTTTTTCACGTTTTAATTAATCTTTTACGTCTTTCCGACACTCCGTACGTTTCCCCTCCCCTCCTCACACAGACCCTCCTCGTTCCTGACTTGGAGTCGAACTGCTCGCCGAACAACAACTCGCAGCAACAGCAGCAACAACAACACACCTACCACCAGGTGAAAGTGTTAGACTGCGACACCATCTCGCAGGTCAAAGAGAAGATCCTCGACGTCATCTACAGGCACGGCGGCTTCTCGACCCGTCCGTCGAAGGATGAACTGGACCTCGGTGAGCACTTCTTTGATTGATTGTCCAGGTGTTCTTCTGCTTGTTTGTTTGTTTGTTCTTTGGTGTTTCTTTATATGTATATCTGTCGATGTCTCTTAGATGCAGAGATGTTGCGAGTACTTATGGTGCGAGTACGTGTACCTTGGTATCGAGTACGAGTACTTGAAAAACGTACTCGAGTCGTATTCGAGTACGAGTACCAAGTACTACATCTTTCTCTACTTAGATGTGTGCTTAAATATGATAAAGTGTTATTTCTTTTGTGTTTTTTAAAATGTTAATACTCCTCCTAAATGGTATAATGCACACTCTCTACCACATTCCCCCCTCCCACCATCAGAATGGACAGACCCGTCAACGTCCCACGTGCAGATCCTACAGGACGAGGACAGTACCAACGAAATGTCAGGGGAGTACAAGAAGCTCAACACCCCCGGCCACTACGGCCTGCCCGATCATTCGGTGGTCGTACTCGTGGCAAAGCACAACGTCTTCTGCGGCACGCAGCAAAGATACGGTAAGGAAACGGTTTCTTAGTTGCTGCTTCTTTTCTGTGCTACAGCAGAATTCTGCTTGGTCGTATAATGGTCTGCTTGGTCGTATAATGGTCTGCTTGGTCGTATAATGGTCTGCTTGGTCGTATAATGGTCTGCTTGGTCGTAAAACGCCTTCGTTCAACGTTTCGACCGATTTTTTTCAGACTTGTATTCTGGCAGTCTGCCAAGCAGCTACTCCTTGTCTCACAACGTCACGCTTCCTCCGCAGAATACGACCAAGACGTGTCATCTCGTGAGTCTTTCTCGAATTTTTATTGTATTAATATCGTATTTTTATTGTATTATTATCGTATTTTTATTGTATTATTATCGTATTTTTATTGTATTAATATCGTATTTTTATTGTATTATTATCGTATTTTTATTGTATTATTTTCGTATTTTTATTGTATTAATATCGTATTTTTATTGTATTATTATCGTATTTTTATCGTATTATTGCTCATTCAAGAATTCATTCGGATAATAATTATTTACCGAATTTATCCTTACTTTGTACTCATCAATCGATCCAGGTGAAAAGCGTCGAGCAGGACAATCACAAGGACGACAGGGGAAGTAAAATGGTGTCCGAAGTCTATCTGACCAGACTGCTTGCCACGAAGGTATGTCTGTATTTGTCTATTTGTTCTTTTGTCTCTCTCTCTCTCTCTGTATCTCTCGCTTCTTTTCATTCAAGTAAATAAATATATATATATATATTCTTACATATAAGCTCATTCAATGATCAATCTCCACGTGACCTCCCTCAGCACCGCCGCCATTTTCTTTTCCGCAGGGAACGCTGCAGACGTTCGTCGACGATCTGTTCCAGACGATATTCTCGTGCAACTCGACCGCTTCTCCTGTCAATCAAAACTCGCTCCTCCCACTGGCCATCAAGTACATGTTCGACTTCTTCGACGACCAGGCCACCCACCACGGCATCTGCGACCCCGAGGTCGTGCACACTTGGAAGTCTAATAGGTAAAGTTCAAGTTGTGGATACGTGAATTTCTTCCTGTGGGTGTAATATTTGCATGTGTAGATAAGCATGTGTTGGTTCTTATTCTTCCCTCTCACTGTTAAATAATCATACTGTTTTTCTGTTTTATTATTTGTTCTATAATTAATATTAATAATTTATTCTATAATTAATATTAATAATTTGTTCTATAATTAATATTAATAATTTATTCTATAATTAATACTAATAATTTATTCTGTAATTAATATTAATAATTTATTCTATAATTAATATTAATAATTTATTCTATAATTAATATTAATAATTTATTCTATAATTAATATTAATAATTACAACAATTAATCATTTATTCTATAATTAATATTAATAATTTATTCTATAATTAATAATATAATTAATAATCATAATTAATGTACGAAACGTTCGATGAATTTTTTCCCGCTCACAGCCTGCCGCTGCGTTTCTGGGTGAACATCGTGAAGAACCCGGACTTCGTATTCGACATAAACAAGTCGAACATCGTGGACGCCTGCCTGTCCGTCATCGGGCAGACGTTCATGGACAGCTGCTGCATGTCCGAGCACAAGCTAAGCAAGGATTCCCCGTCGAGTAAGCTGCTCTATGCCAAGGATATTCCCAAGTACAAGACGCTTGTCATCAAGTCGGTTTGATTGTTTGTGTTTTTTGCTGCTTTTTTCCTCTTTTATATATATTTTTTTTAATCTTTGTTTTCAACTCTTTCGTTCTCCTTCCTTGTTTTCTCTTCCTCGTTTTCTCCTTCTCTCTCTTTCCGTCTTTTTCGTTCTTTACGACTTTCTCGACCTGCCCGGAGATTTAAGGTTTTACTTTTCCGTTTATTCCCAGCTTACAACAGTTTGTTTAACAGCAATCAATTTCTTCGAACTTCTTAGATGACAACCTTGACTTCTTTTTTCAGCCTCAGGGTGCTATGTCACATAAATCTATGTGCTTTGATTCATTCGCAACTAAATTGATGTATGCGAACTGTGTATTACAATCACCACGTGTGCCATGTATATCACTTTCACTACTCAGATAGTGGTGGTAGTGGTGGTGGTGATGGTGATGATGATGATGATGATGATGAAATAATGATAATGATAATGATGACGAGGAGGATGATGATGATGATTTTGAGCAGGAGAAGGTTTTGAACTCACATCATATAGTTTTTTTTTCCAGTTTTTTTTAAGGATTTTTCAATGTTGTCTCTATCTGATTTACAAGAGAAACATTATGAAATATATTGAACGGATTTATTCGCCTCAGTTGTTTGATTTAAATTTAATTTTTTTCCTCCCCCACGAAAGATATTACGAGGAGATCCGACAGATGCCGAGTCTCAGTGAACACGAAATGATCGAAATGCTTAAACAGGAGTCTCAGGTTTTTTTATTTCTCATCATCGATCTTCTTCTTTTTTCCACCTTGTCGCTCCTCGCGTCAGAGAATTCCGTTATTGTTTTTTTTCTAAGATCATTCTGTCAGGTCAAGCTGTAGTAACATTTATATAGTTATATACTTTTGTAACATTTTTTAAATGCCATGAGGTACGTATATTATTTGTATATTATGTACATGAGGTACGTATATTATTTGTATATTATGTTCATGAGGTACGTATATTATTTGTATATTATGTACGTATATTATGTACATGAGGTACGTATATTATTTGTATATTATGTACATGAGGTATGTATATTATTATTTGTATATTATGTACATGAGGTACGTATATTATTATTTGTATATTATGTACATTTTGTTCATTATATTATATTTTTTTGACTCAGATACATCAGAATGAATTCAACACGGAGGAAGCGTTGAGAGAAATCAGCCAATACATTTTCAAGTATTACGATGATGTGAGTTTTAATTGCTCCCCTCCTCAACTTTTTTTTCAACTTGATTATTTTCAGTCGTTAAGTTTTTCAATTATTTGTAAGTTAGATAAATTTTTGTACATATTCTTCTGATAGAAATTAGAAATTAGCCACCACCTACCTACTACTGTCTGTCATATTTACTGTTATGAGAAGCTTCCTTACGTTTTTTTTTCAATTCCAGTTTGTACAAGCACTGAGCGAAGATGAATTTTCACGAAGGGACAAGCTCCTGGAGAGACTCGGCAGAATCAGAAACGGTTTCAACATCTCTTAAGACTCCTCCTCCCCCCCGCCCGTAAAAATGTTTACCCCGTCTCCTTCGGCTATCTCCCTCTTCCATCCTTCTCTCTTTTCTTACTTACTTGTGCATCTCTCTTTTCCTTCTTTTCTCAGAACAATTTTTGTTAACATTACAGTCATTCAACTATCGTCTCCTTATGCACGAAACTGTTAACTGCTCTTCCTACTTAGAGTTGAACTTCTGAGTAAAATTAAAAAAAGCCAAAATTTGAGTTGAAGATCATCATGTCCATCTTTATGTATACTTCCTGTATTTTCTCTTAAGATTTATTTTGAACAATAATATTAATAATAATAATAAATAATAATAATAATAATAATAATAATAATAATAATAATAATAATAATAATAATAATAATAATAATAATAATAATAATAATAATATAGTGAAGAAACCACTTTTTTTTAAGTCATCTGAACCTATTTTAAAGTCATATGTCAAGCATACTACATACTCACATTGCCTCATCAGTATAGCAATAAACAAAGGTATATAAAAAAAAAATAACAAAATCCTAGGCTCGACTTCCGAGTGGAGATGCAAACCTCCAACATCGGACGGTGTCTGAAATATCAGTTTTACGTTCGGACATGACTTCTCTCGCGCTTTGTCGGGGACATGTGCAGGAGATACGGTTTACTTGCATGTTTAATGGCTCAACCTCTCCTGTTATATTTGTTTTCTACCTTATGACTCCTGAGCCGTTATTATGTAGTCTCAAAATTATATCTACGCTTAGTTTTTTTACGTTAATAATTTTTTTTTGAGGTTGTGGCACTAGCAGTTTTACCACCTCAGTTTTATTTATTTATAACCTTAAATCATGTATTTGTTTGTTTAGCACCATATTTTGTAATTTTCAGTAATGTGATGTAGTAGTGACATTGAGAGAGATGCAGCTTAAAAAAAGGAGAGCACTCTTGCTGCCTCGCTGGTCACGATCGTTTATTTTATTCGATTCTATCTTTTGTCTTGTCTGCTTCGTTCGAATCATTTTTGGTTTTGTTTAATAACCCAGAGTATATATATATATATATATATATATATATATATATTCATTACGCCATTTATTCACTGAAATATTTGCATGCGTGTATGGACCGGATGCATCATTTTCTACCGAATCATTTCTACGTTATATGCATTTTTAGTTATTTTTTTTTCTTTTGTAAACTTGGTTCCGTACATTCGTTTTCAAATGGAGTGTCTAGTAAATACGTCTACCTCCGTGTCATTATTATTTTTCTTTTAAAAAAAATCAATTAACTAAAATGTAGTCATCTTTTCTCTAATAAACCACATTTTCTCTTCTTGTTTCGTCTTTTTTTGTTCCACGAGCTGATTGTCTATGAGACTTTGAGAAAAGAAAGAAAATATTCCTTGTTAATGTGATTTAGAGGTGTCTACGTGTTTTAGAACATCCGTGTTTACATGACTGACTGATATTTTCATATTGTTGCTACATGCGATGGTCGATCGAAGAACATGTTCATTGCGCTTTTTTTTATACAATTAATAATGTCTATAAAGATCTAATTTTATTTTGCGACTAAACGTTTCGTGTCCTAAATTAGATTTATTTGTGAACCGGAATCGATTGAATTTTATGGAGAATTTGTTTCTATTTTCATCTATTGTTTTACAATCCTTTATATTATAGCTTCTTCTAGTTTTTTCTGACTTTCGTCTTCGTCAATTCCTCTTGCGTTCTCGCCGTGCAAGTAAAACTCTTAAAAAAAATATGGCGTCGACCCGGGTTTCTCGATAGCGTTCAAAATTAAGCTCAAATGTATTTTTACGGCAAATTGCTCTTCCAGCGGAACCACCTGTGTTCCGGTTGTGTTCGTCTTAATTGCCCGCTCGTTCTTTCTTATTTCCGTCGGCCCAGCCGGTCCGTAAAGTATGCTTACCTTCCCGAGCACCATTTTTTAGTCTTGTGCCGGGCGTTCGAATGCGTTCTCCGAATGATTTTTCTCTTTTTATTCTTAATTGCTTTTACTCTTATTTTTACCACAAAACTTTGCAGTATGGCGACGGTAACTCAATATCAGCAGCTCTTCTTCGTTATTTCTTTTTGGCTTTTTGTTTAATTTTTTTGTTCTTAATTTCTCGTGTGCGCATGCGTCCGCTCGTTTCCTGTTAAGTCGCGACTGCGAGATTAGATTACAAATAGCGTGTTTTCTGAGTTTGGGAAGAACTTTTCGCATAAATAAAATTGTTTGTGAAAGGAAGTGATGTTGCGTTTATTAAACTAGTCATTTTTTAATATAATTCTAATTATACTGATTCACAAAAACTTATAATTAGTTCTTAACCCATTAACGGTTACAGTTGCGAAAACGTCATTTTAGTATTTTCGTATAGTAGTGACCATTAATGGGTTAAATCGACATGTAATTCTAAGAAAATTTGAAAATTTTAGTCTGGTGTGAGCAACTTACAATTTGTTAAGTCACCAAATCAAGTTTCACCGTCAGTGTTTTAAAATTGCCTGTCAGTTAGTGAGCACTTAAAACTTAGCAGACAGCTACATTGTGCTAAAGTCTCAAAAAACTAACCCATAAAAACAAAGTTTTTATTATAAATCCTATACGATATATATATTTTATCTATATATTATAAATCATATACGATCCTAGATTTTTATTTTATTTGAATTTTTGTTCTCTGCCTATTTTTCATCATCCGTTAAAATTTGGTGTTTTTTGAAAAACTTAATTATACAATATCCGATCAAACTGAAATTTTGATAGATTCAATTGTCTCGCAGCCCAAGTCGATGTGCCAAATTTCAGCTCGATCGGATAACGGGAAGTGAGTTAATTTTGAGACTCAAAGTTTGTGACCGACAGGAAGACAGACGGGAAGACAATCGAAAATAATATAAAGGATTTAAAAAAAAAATTTTTTTTCTTTAAGAGCGAAGTTATACACCCCTCAAAATATAATAGATTAACCCGTTTTGGTACCAATTTTGCTTTTCGCAGCTCTATGTTGCACGCCCCTCGAAATATTATGGACTAAACCCGTTTCGGTGCCATTTGTGCATTTGCTTTTTGCAGACAGTTTTGGTGCCAATTGTACAGTAGCTTTTTGCAGAACCATTTTGGTTCCAATTGTGCAGCTGCTTTTTGCAGTCGTTTTAGTGCCAATTGTGCGATGGCTTTTCGCAGCTTCTTGTACCAGTTTTTAGATATATTCGCTAGGTGTCACTTCAATTAAATGTAGCGACATCTATCGAATGAATTATATATTTTCAACTTTTCAGATTTCGATTTTCTAGAATTAAAAACTTTAAATCGCTCTAGCGCCTAAACGGTGCGTCCTAGAGCAAAACGGACGTCATTTTTGGGGTTCTCAAAGGGGGGGGTATGGAATTGGCCCAAGATTAAGTTAGTCCAAAAAAAAAAAATTTTCGTTTTTTTTTTTTTTTTTTTTTTTTTTTTTTTTTTTTTGCAGTTTTGTGCAGTTTTTCCTCCAGCGAATGAATTATATTTTTCAACTTTCCAGCTTCCGATTTTTTAGAATTGAAAACTTTAAATCGCTCTAGCGCCTAAACGGTGCGTCCTAGAGCAAAACGGACGTTATTTTCGGGGTTCTCAAAGGGGGGGTATGGAATCGTCCCAAGAATAAGTAAGTCCAAAAAAAAAAAAATTCGTTTTTTTTTTTTTTTTTTCTTTTTTTTTTTTTTTTTATACAATATCCGATCAAACTGAAATTTTGATAGATTCAATTGTCTCGCAGCCTAAGTCGATGTGCCAAATTTCAGCTCGATCGGATAACGGGAAGTGAGTTAATTTTGAGACTCAAAGTTTGTGACCGACAGACAGACGGGAAGACAATCGAAAATAATATAAAGGATTTAAAAATGTATATTTATGACAAAGAGTTGAAAACCGAGCCCCTTTCAAACGAGTTATTATAAACATCTGAAAGGTTGCGCGTTTTAGCTAGCCAAAGTCTTAAACAACAACTATCTAACTATCTTAGTTTTGATATAGTGATATAATCACATTTTTTTTTAAAGTTCACGTTGATAGGTCTTAATACGATCGGCGTATTTTTTCGAGCGAGTTTAAATAAAGTAAATTTCGAAAACCTGAACCAGTGTATAGACTATGGTGGGAATTTGCATTTAGTTATTACGCAATGATAACGTGACAGATTCCGTTATGAAGGGAGGATAGCCTATCAGGCTTTATTGAAATTTCTGTAACCAATAAATAATTAAAATTTAGTGTGACATCTTGCGAATAGATATAATATATTTATCCACTAAATCGGGGTAAAAGTGACACCTGGAGAATATCTGGAAAACAAGTCAAAAAGCTGAAATTTGGCAATATAAACTCATTTTAAGAAGTTTTTCAAGTATTTAACAAATAATCGCTAGATGTCACTTTATTATGTGTAGAGACATCTTTCGAATATTTATAAATAAGATAGTTTTAATATATTCGCTAGAGGCCGCAATACTAAAACAATTGTAACAACTGAAAGACAACATTTTGACATCAAATTATGGCCTGTATCCATTGACGCATAGCTTTACGTGGGCCCTATATGAGCTAACCGACGTCAAATTTAAGCAATTTTTATTTAAATTAATTTAATTTGAACAACTTTAATCCCCATAATTATAATCTACACATCCTAATATTATAATCAGATTTCAATGAAATCTTCTTTGTGATTTTCAAATATATATTTTCTCTTATCAAGGGCATTGTTTTCATTCCCATGCACTGTATTGGAAATGTTGTAATTTTCCACAGCTTTGTCATTATTCTGTTCGTTACGGATTGCATCTCAAAGTATATAATAAAAATTTTTCGTTATAAAAACCAGGCATTGCGAACATTTGATTTCTACATACTTTTTAAAAACCTTCAAAAGCTGTGAAGTTTGGCATTGGCCACATTCGCTAAAAGCCTCACTACAACGAAGTCAAGGCACTCGACCAATCAGGTAACTGCAGTCCCAATCTCAAAAAGATTTACTATCCATATTGGGTTTTGTTTAAGAACATATATCTACTTGTAACAATTTATTGGTTGAAATTTCACTTTAATATATAGCATCACAAATTTTGACATGGATAACTATTTCTAGTGTAAGCAAAACATGCAAGTGTGATACAAAAAGCTCTAGCGTCAAGGCAATCACGAAAAGGTATCTTCAAGTAAAACGCTACACATAAAGTGAATTAAAAAGCAGATGTCATATATTAAAAAATCAATAAGTTGACAAGAAATACAAATATTAATGAAAGAGAAGTAATATTGACTTTAAATAAAACATGAAAAAATAGCTTAACACTTAAATCTAAATATGGGAAATAGTAGTGTCCTTGGATAGTGACACTTCCCTTTTCATTTCTATTGGGCTGCAGCAACTTCTGCAACCTCGTTGTACTTTTTGAACAAATTTTCTACCTTCTCGGCATTGGCACCTTCCAGGGTATCATTTACACGAAAAGGTATCTTCAAGTAAAACGCTACACATAAAGTGAATTAAAAAGCAGATGTCATGTATTAAAAAATCAATAAGTTGACAAGAAATACAAATATTACTGAAAGATAAGTAATATTAACTTTAAATAAAACATGATAAAATAGCTTAACACTTAAATCTAAACATGGGAAATAGTAGTGTCCTTGGATAGTGACACTTCCCTTTTCATTTCTATTGGGCTGCAGCAACTTCTACAACCTCGTTGTACTTTTTGAACAAATTTTCTACCTTATCGGCATTGGCACCTTCCAGGGTATCAGCCTGATAGAAAAACCATTTATGAATAATTTAATCACACAATGCAGCATTATGCTGTTATCAAAAATTTCACAAAAGAACAAAAAAATCACATTTTTGAAAATCCATTATAATTTAAACTTGTTTCTTAGAACATAAATGATATAATTTTTTCAATTACAAATTAAAATTAATTTTCTTGTTAATTGTCAAAAACAGATGTCTCTCATGCTATATATAATTCTTATATAATAGTATTTGATTTAGCAATAGCAAGGGCTTACCACTGTTCCATTTTTAAGAACGACAAACGTGGGCATGGCAGATACTTCATACTTCTCTGCAATACTCTAATAATAGAAAAAATATTTAAATAAAAGAGTCATACTACTGTAATTATTATGAATTTAAATAGACAGACAGTGCAGCACATCTAGGAATTGCTTGCGCTATATAAATTAACTTTGAATTTAAAGTCATATAATGTCAAGTTACGCTAATCAGATGTACGTCAAAAGATATTAACCTCGGATTCGTCCACGTCAACCTTCAACAGCACGACATTTGGAAAAACTTTGGCAAATTGCTAAATGAAACAAAATTAATAAATAATAAGTTTAAACCACCACTTACTGTACTTTAAAATGGTCAATTTAAAAGAGCATAATGACATAAAAATCAAACTAATAAGCTGGTTTCAATTAAAAAAACCTGAAAAGTTATATTTTGATACTATACAAAATAGAAATCAATCAAGCAATAAAGTTGATTTGAATTAAAAATAATGATAAACAAGATGCTTCAAATTTTTGAGGTTGGTACACCAAACTACCAAACCAACCATTTCCTAAATGAAAACAAGTATTCCTAAAAACTAATAAAAAAACGTCTTTAAAACACATTATTAGTTTTAAATACATTATTAAACTGGGTGGTAGGTTAGCTGAGTTGGTAGAGTATAAGCCTTGAATGTGAGAGCTTCATGGTTCGACTCCCACTCACTGCCTAGTAGCCCATGTCAACAGAAAACTTAGCGGGTAAAATCGTTCTCTCCGTGGGGCATGTAAAAGAAGAGCGCCTTACAGCAATTTCTTTTTTGTTATTTTAGAATATTGAAGTTGTTTGAAACAAAATAAAAGTTTTTGAAAACAAAATCACTTCAAGTTTTGGAGAAATGCGTCTGCATGGTCCACACCACTTAGCAAAGAAATCAATAATGATAACTTTGGGGCTTGCATCCTTGATCTCTTTCTCTAGATCCTCCTAATAATTCATTAAAAAAATTAAAATATAAGCAATTAACATTTTATAGTGCTCGTTCAAAATTCAACAGCCATAATTAGTCCTTATTTATGAAACGTTTTCTTCCTGTCACTCAATATGTCGTCTATATTATTTTCAGAGCAGAGGACCACGATTTATACGATTTTACAATAGATTACATATAAATACGATAAAAGAGACGTAAACTATTTCTAGACTATTAGACTAGACTACTAGACGTAACACAAGATTAAACTTCATAATAATGAACTGACTTCGATCTTTACTATTATTATTATTATTATTATACAATTATAAAATAAACAAATAAAAATATCATAAATAACTTACGAGAGTCTTGATGATTTTCACCATTTTATTTCTTTTTATTCTTACGAAACACGAAGATGAATGTGGTAGACTGGTAGATGTTATTTTCTGGGGGAATCCCCTTACCACTCAGCAGCAGAGCATTGGCAGCTGCATAAATTAATAATTAAGTGAAAGACAAAAATAAACAATTTACAAAAATATTTAGGGATGTGCTGATTAAAATCACAAAATTAATAGTTATACTAAATAAAATCAATACAAATATAACAAATAAACTTAATTATTTTTTTTAAATATTTGTTTAATAAATAAATAAATATTTGTTAAAAAGAAACAATTGATAATCCTACTAGAGATGTGCTGATAGAAGTAAATGAAGTTATGGAAAAACAATTGTTAGTGAATACTACTTAAGATAGTGTAGTTATAAATAAACCATGGTAAAATAAACTTTTAATTTCTTCCTATAAATAAGTAAATAAAGTTATGGAAAAACAATTGTTAGTGAATACTACTTAAAATAGTGTAGTTATAAATAAACCATGATAAAATAAACTTTTAATTTCTTGCTATAAATAAAAAGTCCAATCCAGTGTAGCTACTCATAGTTACCAGTCATTGTCACAAACTTCGAGCCATATTAAGAAAATTCAAAAAATGTGTTTTAATTTTAGATTGAGTTACACCATAGCAATTTTTTTATTAAGGAACACAACACCAAATAGATCAGTATGTTGAACACATTATTAAAGAAAAATAAAATGTCTTAAAAATCAAATCTTCCTTCGTAAATTTTTTGGAGTTAGAAAGTCGTCAAGCTTTCTAGCCAATAGAATCTCACGGCTGTTAAAATTTATATACCTTTTGATTTGTTATTTAGTATTTGTAACATATTATTCTTATAGTGAATAGCTTAAACCGCTTTGAAATAAGTTCTTTTGTAATGGTAACAAGCATATTAATATTGAATCTTACCTAAAGTAGCTATGAACAGACGTTATTATAGTGTTTAACATACGGTTGCACCTGATTGGTCTGTGCCTTTTTTAGCAGTCGTTCTCCTCAACTGCTTGTTGCTTACCTTCCCGAGTGCCATTTTTTAGTCTTGTGCCGGGCGTTCGAATGCGTTCTCCGAATGATTTTTCTTTTTTTATTCTAAATTGCTTTTACTCTTATTTTTACCACAAAACTTTGCAGTATGGCGACGGTAACTCAATATCAGCAGCTCTTCTATATAATAAAAAATTTTCGTTATAAAAACCATACATTGCGAACATTTAATTTTTACATACTTTTTAAAAACCTTCAAAAGCTGTGAAGTTTGGCATTGGCCACATTCGCTAAAAGCCTTACTACAACGAAGTCAAGGCACTCGACCAATCAGGTAACTACAGTCCCAACCTCAAAAAGATTTACTGTCCATATTGGGTTTTGTTTAAGAACATATTTCAACTTGTAACAATTTATTGGTTGAAATTTCACTTTAATATATAGCATTACAAATTTTGATATGGATAACTATGAGGTACATCTATTTGTAGTGTAAACAAAACATGCAAGTGTGATACAAAAGCGCTAGCATCAAGGCAATCACGAAAAGGTATCTTCAAGTAAAACGCTACACATAAAGTGAATTAAATAGCTGAGGTCATATATTAAAAAATCAATAAGTTGACAAGAAATACAAATCTTACTGAAAGAGAAGTAATATTGACTTGAAATAAAACATGAAAAATAGCTTAACACTTAAATCTAAATAACTTCCTAAGATAAAACATGGGAAATAGTAGTGTCCTTGGATATTGACACTTCCCTTCTCATTTCTATTGGGCTGCAGCAACTTCTACAACCTCGTTGTACTTCTTGAACAAATCTTCTACCTTATCGGCATTGGCACCGATCACGGTATCAGCCTGATAGAAAAACCATTTATGAATAATTTAATCACACAATGCAGCATTATGCTGTTATCAAAAATTTCACAAGAGCAAAAATATTACATTTTTTGAAAATCCCTTATAATGTAAACTTGTTTTTTAGAACATAAATGATATACTTTTTTTCAATTACAAATTAAAATTAATTTTCTTGTTAATTGTCAAAAACAGATGTCTCTCATGCTATATATAATTCTAATATAATAGTATTTGATTTAGCAGTAGCAAGGGCTTACCACTGTTCCATTTTTAAGAACAACAAAGGTGGGCATGGCAGATACTTCATACTTCTCTGCAATACTCTAAAAATAGAAAAAATATTTAAATACAAGAGTCTGTAACTATTATGAATTTAAATAGACGAACAGTGCAGCACATCTGTGAATTGCTTGCGCTATATAAATTAACTTTGAATTTAAAATCATATAATGTCAAGTTACGCTAATCAGATGTACGTCAAAAGATATTAACCTCGGATTCGTCCACGTCAACCTTCAACAGCACGACATTTGGAAAAACTTTGGCAAATTGCTAAATGAAACAAAATTAATAAATAATAAGTTTAAACCACCACTTACTGTACTTTAAAATGGTCAATTTAAAAGAGCATAATGACATAAAAATCAAACTAATAAGCTGGTTTCAATTAAAAAAACCTGAAAAGTTATATTTTGATACTATAAAAAATAGAAATCAATCAAGCAATAAAGTTGATTTGAATTAAAAATAATGATAAACAAGATGCTTCAAATTTTTGAGGTTGATACACCAAACTACCAAACCAACCATTTCCTAAATGAAAACAAGTATTCCTAAAAACTAATAAAAAAACTTCTTTAAAACACATCATTAGTTTTAAATACATTATTAAACTGGGTGGTAGGTTAGCTGAGTTGGTAGAGTGTTAGCCTTGAATGTGAGAGCTTCACGGTGCGACTCCCACTCACTGCCTAGTAGCCCATGTCAACAGAAAACTTAGCGGGTAAAATCATTCTCTCCGTGGGGCATGTAAAAGAAGAGAGCCTTTGTAATAAATCAAATAAATGTTTTTGAAAACAAAATCACTTCAAGTTTTGGAGAAATGAGTTTGCATGGTCCACACCACTGAGCAAAGAAATCAATAATGATAACTTTGGGGCTTGCAGCCTTGATCTCTTTCTCTAGATCCTCCTAATAATTAAATAATTAAATAAAAAAATTAAAATATAATCAATTAACATTCTATAGTGCTCGTTCAAAATTCAACAGCCATAATTAATCCTTATTTATAAAACGTTTTCTTCCTGTCAATCAATATGTCGTCCATAATTATTTTCAGAGGACCACGATTTAAGGTGAATGAAGTTAGCAACGAAGCGGGAAACGATGTCTATTTTCACTCCAAATCGCCACAAATTAATTGAATAAAAAATAAACTAAAATTGTCCGCCTTTTCAAACAAATGTTTTCTTTTAGAAAAATATCAGCTTGATTAAACAGTGCAAAAATTATTTTGAAATATTTATTGACACTTTGTGCAAAATGCTTTCCATGACTTGACCTTACAAATATGTTACTGACACAGCCAATCAGAAAAAAATTAATCAAAAAAATAATAAAATTATCCGCCTCTTCAAACAAATGTATTCTTATATCAAATTTAACGTAGAACTCAAATATCTAATTACATTTTACACTTTCCTAGTGACAAAAAATAATAAACGTCATTTACAGAAATGCTTCCGCTTTCAATAGATCCGAATCGCCACAAATTAATTAAACAAAAAATAAACTAAAATTGTCCGCTCCTTCAAACAACTGTTTTCTTGTAGAAAAATATAAGCTTGATTGAACAGTGCAAAAATTATTTTTAAATATTTATTGACACTTTGTGAAAAATGCCTTCCACGACTTGACCTTACAAATATGTTACCGACACAGCCAATCAGAAACAACTTGATCAAAAAAATAATAAAATTATCCGTCCCTTCAAACAAATGTATTCTTATAGCAAATTTAACGTAGAATTCAAATATCTAATTACATTTTACACTTTCCTAGTGACAAATAATAATTGCCGGAAATCGTTGCCCGAAACGTTGCTAACTTCCTGGAGCTCACGATTTATACGATATTACAATAGATTACATATAAATACGATAAAAGAGACGTAAACTATTACTAGACGATATTAACAGATTCAGGAACGTGCCAAGACTGCCCAAGACGTAACACAAGATTAAAAATTAAAGATTAAACTTCTTAATAATGAACTGACTTCGATCTTTACTATTATTATTATTATACAATTATAAAATAAACAAATAAAAATATCATAAATAACTTACGAGAGTCTTGACGATTTTCACCATTTTATTTCTTTTTATTCTTACGAAACACGATGATGAATGTCTCAAACCCAGCTTCTATTATATTCGTATAATATCGCTACACAACAAGAGCGATACACTGACGTTGCCAAGAACATCTAATATTATTTTAACCAGACTATAAACGCCTACGTATTTGCTAAAAAAAAACACATGTAACATAACCAATTTTAAAAAAATGCATTTAAATTATGTATTGCTTATTTTATTATACAACTAAACAATCCGCGGTTTTTGACGTTTTATATAACGATCTGGTGACGACTGTTTCATATATATTGCGCTATATCAATCATCTATGTGATTATTACTATTTGACATTAAAGCGAAGTAATAAACACTCAATAAAAGCAAATCTTTTACGCTTTTTCAAAGTAGTTAATTTCAATTAAATTTAAAAGAGTTTTTGTAGTGTTCTAAAAATCACTTATCTTTTAACAGATCATAGATTTATAACTCTTAATCCTTTATCCAAGTTTTGGACAGGTTCACATAGAGGAAAGCAGAGCTTAACCCTGCTGACCGTATACAATATATAGTCCTTCCGTATGAAAAGCAGATACAATCGCATAACAAACAGATTATCACGTTTAATAACTTGCAGACTTTTGCTTGTAAACATTAAACAAAACTAAAAGTTCATTAAATCTTAAAAGGAAAACAAGACAAATCGGTCCACTAATTATTAGATCAAATTTTCTGTTACACATCTGGCTCATCATCTACGAAGGTGGAAAGCATGGCAATCGTGTCATCCGACTGTAAAATAATAACATCATTTCATTTAAGATAAAATTACACAAATCTTCTTAACAGAGATTGAAAAAAAAAAACATCTCGTCTAAGACTAACAAACTTTCTAACCATGGCGCATTCTTTCTTTTCACTTTCTTCTGAACGTACTTCAACATTCACAGCATCTTCATTCACTGTTTTAACTTCTTCGGAGACGGCATGAGCTACTACGGCACCAGCTTCATCTGCTGTTTCTCCTGCTGAAGTACAATCCGATGACTCAACTTCGCACTTTCTCTTTTTTCTCAATTGATCACCATCTTCTTCACCGACACTTTTTCTTTTTTCTCCTCTAACAGTCATTTCACACTTTTTGTCAGTTTCAATCTCTTTGAGATTTGCATCAACATTCGGGGCACTTTCCACCAGACCGTCTTCGACAGCACTGAAATCTCCAAAACCAGCTGCCCCCTGCGGAACTGTCTCGTCCTCTCCGATTCCTTCGTTCGAACCTTCAGAGAGACTGTCGATCTCCATGGTGATGTCATCATCGTACTGACCTTCACCTTCTTCTTCAATGTTCTCATTTTCTTCTTCATTTTTGTCATCACCACCATCATCATCATCATTACCACCAGCCTGACCATCATCATTGGCATTGTCATCATCATTACAACCAGTTTGATCCACAACACAATCATCCTCATCATCATCATCATCATTACAACAAGAGTGATTATCCTCTGTGTCACCGAATGGAAATTTTTCAACCATTGAATCGTTATTCGTCGATTCAAAATCCTGACTACAGGCACCACCAGCAGCAACGTTGAACAAATCATTGTCATTTCCATCAGAACTTGAAGACTGACCAGCTGGAGCTGTCAAACTGCTACTCCAGACAACTGTCGAAACGACGCTTCTGCACAGCTGTCGAACCTGCTCGGGATTGAACATAGAAATCAGAATAAACATCTTTATATGTATACAGTGTATATGTATATCATGAATTAAATACCCACCACATACACAATTAATAATAATAAATATACAAATAATAATAATAAATATACAAATAATAATAAAATTCATCACAAATAATAAAATTCATCACAAATAATAAAATTCATCACAAATAATAAACTTCATCATAAATAATAATAAACTTCATAAGAAATAATAACAAACTTTATCACAAATAATAATAATATTAATCTCCATAACAACCTCTTTAGGGGAAGTAGAGTTCAGACCGTGGTTGACCACCTGGTGTGCCGTCGTATAGAGGCTGGAGCGACAGAAGGAAGAATTCTTCAAGAGAGATGCTAGCAGCTGGTAGAGACCGATCTGAATTTCCAAGTAATCATAGATAGAAGGAGAAGAATAAGATTTCCCGGAATGCCACTGCCACTGTAGTTTTCGTAAAAGAGGCACAAGAGAGTTCCAGATTGACTGTTAAATATGGAAATAGCTTCTGAATAATTATGTTTGAGATGTTTAAAATCAATATTTGAATAAATTAAGAATTGAAACTATTTCTTTTTAATCAAATTATTAAACGTATTAAAATAATCTCCTAAATGAAACATCTAGTATAAAACATACTTGTTTCAATAATTAATCATAATATACAGCAATGAGGGCAACTTTCAAATTTCCTAGATATCAGTTAAGCGAGTACCAGACAATGAAAGCACTAGTTGAAAATTAAAACATATTTAATAGATATTTTCTTAAACACCACCAGTGTGGTACAATGTTTCATATATTTTCTAAACTCACATCCGTAAGAACACTCATGATTGAAATCTCTTTCGATTTCTCGCTTGCTTCAAAGTGCGCCAGAGACTTGTCTCCTGCCTGAGTCGCCAATATCAGGGCCTTGCTGTTCGAAGCCAGCAGGCATTGAAGTGCTAGATGTGAACAGAAATAAGATATTACAATATATATATAATAAATTTCAAAATTAGATTATTTAATTGAAGCTTTGAAAAATTCTAAAAATGTTCAAACTAAACCAAAAAAATAAACAAATTAAACCAAAAAAAAAAAACCAAAAAACTAAAAATAGACAATAAAATATTTACCTGAGCATGGTAATTCAACCGAAAATAAATTATAAAGAGCTCACCTTGAACAGCAGCGACACACATATCTATCTCCTCATTGGTCGGCTCACACCTTTTTGCGTCCTTGAAAGAGGTCAGGTCAACATGTGTAAGAGAGCCCTTTCCTTGCTGTTTATTTTTCCTCTTTCCCGAGTAGGCTTCCTGGGAAGTGGTTGACAGATTCATCTTGTCGGCCACAGCGGAGTGGAAGTCGCGAACAGCAGTAGGCCTCAGCAGCTCGCTCCATGCCATGTCAACCAGGCACTTGAGAAGGGAGATGGAGGGAGGGAAGAGGTGGTAGTCGAAGCAGAGCCCGAGGCAGACAAATGCTGACCGTCTGAGACAGCTGTAAGAAATGCGGTGTATTTGTAGCGATTATGATGACGAATACAAAAATAGTGTTACTAAGCAGAAAGTTACGGATGACTGTTGATTGTAATAATGTGTTTTAAACTAACCCATCAATAACTCCTATGTGAAAAAAAGAGCATCATTTGCATATGATAATCTGAATTTCACTAGCATGTAGTGCGTTCATTAGAAAAATAAATTCCACCAATTGAGAGAAATCAACCAACCAATAATCAGAGCTTTCATCCTGCTTCTTCTTATTGGTCCGAACAAGAACTTGATTAATACACCTGTATATGAAGCTCGCGTGAGGTGATAGAAGTTCGTTAAACCTGAAAAGTTCAAAGTTCAACTGATCAAGCTGCTGCATCATTTGTAGCTATAAATAGCCAAACATTTAAATTTATTTATGCTCAGTTTTCTGCCCTCTCATAAATAATTGATTTGTTCAAATGTGTCTAATTTATGATAATTTTATAATAGGCAGCAATGATGTATCTAACAACCTACAAATGTTTTTGTTCATTACTGTACTTACTTGGAGAGCAATGATTCAAGAATGGAGAGTGCAAGACCGTGTAGGTGGGATATATAAGCTGTTGCCTGTCAAAAGAAATTTTGTTCTGCTGCTTTTATATATACCAATTATTGTTTTTCACAAATTATTTTTGAACTGAACTGAATATGGAGTAATTACAAAAATAATTATGAAATTCTGTATTAAAATAAATAAAAAAATTTTGTACACATTGCTAATTATATTTAAAAAATCTAGAAAAATGTATAGTGATTAAAAGTAATATAATCACCAAATATCCATTTCCTATTGGTAGATCAAACATTCCTGAGATGATGTCAACCAAATCATCCATCTTCACTCCTCCCATTCTTCGTGATCTTTTTTTAAAATTTGAATATATTAGTATTTATTCTAATTCATTGATGTTTATAAGCTATTATAATTAACTTACAATTCAATCAATCAAGCTAATCGAGTATTTTTCTTCACTCAATCAAAATATTTACAAATTGCCTCACTGAAGCTCAAAAGCACATTTATATAAATCAACATATCCGTTACTCCCTCCCCCAACCTCTTAAAAATTTTTTTAGAATTTTTAGAACCCCGTCAATTAGTTCCTCCCTCCCAGCAAAACCTCTTTCAAATCAATTTTTTCATCAACGTTTTTCGAAAAGCAATTATTTCCAAAAATTTCTCACTCGAGAAGAGCCTGGAACACTTTCACCAATCCTGTCATCTGATGGACAGAATCGAAAAAAGAAGACTCCTTATTGGCTGCATTTTTATTACCTGAGAGTGTAAATAACATAAATTAAAATCTAATATTTCTCTATAAAGGCACTCAAAATATCAACTTTAAAACGATCCAGTAAATAAATTTAGCCTGAATTTGAATTAGGAATATTAATAAGATCCTGTAACCTCCATTTATTTCTTCTTGAAGGACAACAAGTAGATCTTTCATTTGAGCTAATGAATTATTCATGTATTGAGACCATGCCAGCTGATGTAGGTGGCCCGCAGGCCCGCCCCCTCCAGCTACAGGCAACAAAGCAGTACATTGGGCAGCTAGCTGTTTTTTTTTAAATAAGAAAAAATCAAATAACAATAAAAGACAAGATGCATTGAAAATATATTTATAATATGTTAAAATAAATGAATTAAATATTAAAATAAATTAAATTAAATAATAAAATTTAAAATAAATTAAATAATAAAACTTAAAATACATTAAATAATAAAATTTTTAATACATTAAATTAAAAATAACATATTTACGAGCCACAGACCTCTTGTACAATGCAAGACTTGTGAGAGATCAATGGAGAGACAAACTTATCAAATTTTCCCTGTTTAAAAAAAATTTGAAATAAGTTTATAATATGAGTTATTATTTTATAATGATAGATTATAAAAATCTACATACATAATTTCTTGTCTGTATGTATGTATGTCTGACAGTTTGATACAAATAAAAACAAGTAAATTAAAAACGAATTTTTAAAACCAATGCTTTTATATGTAATTAAAACACAAATTTTGCAATCAATTTTTTATTATATTACTCTTTTATTTTATGTTAAAGTCGAAATATCTTAATTATATCAAAATATCGATATTAATTAAAATTATCTAAATTTATTGACTTATTGTAAAACTAATAATTGAATATTGCATTGTCTTCTATTTTAAGCATGTATGCAAAATTTGAAAAAATCTATCATCAGGAAGTGACTCAAAAATTGATTGCAAGATTTGAAACAGACAGAGAAACAAACAGACAGACAGAGAAACAGAGACGACGAGTTAATAAAAGCATTGGTAATAATAATAAAAATATCATCAAAAAGCATCGAATTTAAATATCTCAACTATTTTCATGAAAATTTCGTACACGCTTGAGAATCACGGTCAGTGAGTGTGGTTCGTGTTAACTTGGTAAAATAGTCTGCCAGTCGGTTAGCGTTTTGTGGTCAAGAAAACCCTCAAGAAAACCCTCAAGAAAACCCCTCGATAAAATCCTCAAGAAAATTAACTCAATAAATTGACTTATTGTAAAACTAATAATTGAATATTGCATTGTCTTCTATCTTGAGCATGTATGCAAAATTTGAAAAAAATCTATCATCAGGAAGTGACTCAAAAATTGATTGCAAGATTTGAAACAGACAGAGAAACAGAGCCGACGAGTTAATAAAAGCATTGGTAAAAATCATTGCTTTTGATGGTGTATTTCTAGTTTGAAATAAGTCACAAAAATAAAAAATTGACTGAAATAATTATTATAAATTAACATAAAAAAACCTTAAATGGACCCGAGAGTGTGGGAAGAGTTGTAAGAAGCTGTTTCAGTAACTTTAATTTCATCAACAATGTTGCCTTTAGGAAAAAAATTATTAAAGCTTCACAAATTGATTCATAATCCAAATTACCTCTGATTCAAAATATTAGGAAAGAAAATTGTATTATATTGAAAATATTAAATGAAAAATTTTAAAAAATTAAAAAAATTAAAATGAAATATAACAACCTCTGTATCTTGAAATTTGTCATCATTTTTGTTATTATTTCTATTTTTGCCCAAAATGTAATTAGCCAGCGTCGCGATCAGCTGACTCATTTCCGGCAGCAAAGAAGGATTCGACCTTGACACGAGCTTGACGAGAAGCTCGCAGGCCGCCTCCTGTTCTGCTGTTTCAGACTAAAAGTGAACCGTCCGTAAATTATTTATTTATAAATTGTTATTTGGACAGTTTGATACAAATAAAAAAAAATCTTGACATTCAAGAGTTAGTAGAGATACGTATACATGAAGTAATAACAGAACTGAACTAACACTGATGACAATCTGAAGCAGACATGAAAACCAGTGGTTGAAATATTGTTTCAGGGACGGCTCTTTGCACCTTTCGATGATTAACCTCAGTGCAGGTAATACAGATGTTCTGAAAATGTGTTGATGCATTATGGAAAAATTCATAAATATTTTAATTTTAATATTAAAGAAAACTAGCAGCCACCTGGACTGACAGTCGTTCAGCATAGTATTTATTTTCGCAATGTCGTCAATGGCTTCATTTGTGTTCTGCAAATAACCATTAAAAGTAACTAAATATAAAAATATAAATGTTTTAAGAGAAACATAACTGTTATGTCATAACATGACATCTTATACTATGCATTTTCACTGACATATAAACCACAATTTTACCCTATCCCTGACGAAATGTCTGCTGTATAATAAGTCTAACTAACTAATCACTAACCATGGGCAATTTGCAAACCTTACTTAGCAATGTCAGATATAACAAATTTACTGCAACTTTAACAGAACAAAAACGTCAACTCTCTCTCCGAAGTCTACGTCCTACGACTACTACGAGAATCTAAAACTCAGCACTACAATTTCTCTTCAATAAATGAAGCTACTCACTAACTTTTGAATAGACATTTCTTTCCAGTTTATCTTTCAGTAAATACTCATTCAATTCAGATATCAGCGGTCTGATCGCCGACTTTTTGGCCGTTTTATTTACATTGCTGGTTTTATTTTTACTTGGAGATTTCGACGCATCCTTTTTATTACGGGTCTGTCCAACTTTTGGTCTTGCTTTATCGTTCAATTTCGCCAAATTAAACATGACTTGAAAATATTAACGTAGCACAAAAAACTATATAAACACGCTTTCACACTTATTTGGTGATAATCGCGAAGCACATGTAACGATATCAAAACACAACAATGACAAAACACTATGTTTTTTCTGGTTTCAAGTCAAATGCAAAATTGTCTAACGTCAGCAAAAATTGTTACAAAAAAGTTTAATTTAATAATAATAATACCACAAAAAAACTATAAAATTGGTTATTTAAAAAATTTGCATTTTTAACCAAGAAAACCGAAAAGTCAACCTGCCGACCATTTTGCAAAAAGTTGTTTAAAAAAATATGCTACTTTAGCAAATTTTTACCAAGTAAAATGTTTGAACTTGAGCCATCTCTTTTCTTCTCAGTTATTGTTTGTAAACATGTTTTTATTGTTGGCACCATGATTCACTATTAAATATTTTCAGTCGAACGAGGATTTTTATTGCTTACCCTAGATTCTAGAAATTTATGTTTTTAAATGCAACTTATTCATCGTAAAAATATCTTTCGAATACCGAATACGCTATAGAACATGGCCGTTGCAGCAGACTACCTTCAAGATCTTTCAGAATCGCTCCACAATTTCCGGGAAAAGGATGTTCTCTGTGACGTCATCATAATTGCTTCTGGTGGTGTGCATCTGTCAGCGCACAGCCTTGTTCTGGCTACAGTATCTAACAAGCTGAGGGCAGCTTTTGAGCGTACATACCAGGGAGGGCCGGTAAGACGAGCTAACTGGGGTTACAGGTTAACGATAGACGACTGTCCGGTTGATTGTGTAGAAGCGGTACTCCAGTTTGTGTATACAGGCGATATAAGGCGGGATGTTTCAAAAAATAAGCTGTCATCAAGATCTAGCACTATGGGCAAGCTGTTGAGGGAATTGGTTATGCCCCAAGTTAAGGACCAGTCCAGTTTAACCAATACAGATGGTCCTGGTATTCCTGATGATGAGTTGATTAATCAAATCGGTTTTCCGGATGCACTGGGAATCTTGAACGTGGGTCAGAAGCTGGGTCTTGACCCTACAAAGTTGGCCAGTTGTCTTCATGCTCTCCTGAAAGTTGGAAACTTGAAGTATGTATAGTGGAGCTTCTTGCAGAAATTGTTTCGGATTGTTCGTGCCACATGATATTATGTTGCATATGATGTATAACTTTATTTAGGAGAAAGAGTATGTTTTATGTCAACTGATTTATTAATAATCTGGTATATAATCATTTGTTTTATTAATCAATGAGCATACAGGATAGCACACCTTATCAGCTGTTTGACGAGGACATTGTCCTGGACATAGTCGACAAAGGTGAGACGTTTTTCTTACGGTAATTGATTTTTTAAATTCCGTACTTGGATTTTTGTTTACTTTAATATTTCCATTTAAATTAACGATGTAAAAGGAAAATCTGAAAATTGCTGACAAACTTATAGGAACAAATAACGATATATTATTTTCTCTAGATCCGCACACCGTCGACTCTTTTAATCTGGTTGAGACAATTCGAGTAACATCTTACATGTCTGCAAACACCGATCATGCCACACCACTTCCATCTGTTGACCACTGCTACACGGCCGCTACTGTTTCCGGTACGAGCGACGTCGGGCAAAACTGTGGCAGCGTCGTTGACAGCAAGGGTATCAACAGCAACAATGTTGAAGGAAGAGTTCAAAACTGCAAAAGTGATATTTCAAAGATCAATGGGGAACACTTTTTTCCAAATTTCGAGGCTGGTTCAAATAAGTTTAGAGACATTATAGAAATAGATGTCACTGCTGCTAATTTTATACCATTGACAAACTCTGTGTTAAAATCAGTTGAACCATCGTCTAAAGTTGATATTGGTTATCCAGTAGGTTCGATAATCATTGGTGATCCGACAATGGTTCAACCGATCGGTTTCAATGCTGATCTTTCCAACTTGGCCTTTGAAAGTTATGCCATTGTAAAGCCAAAAGAAATGGCTTTGAAAAACAAAAAAATGCTCTCGAAATTGCGGTCAGACGCTGGAGATTCTTTTGAAACGTCACTGTCAGATCTTAATAAAAAAGTGAACCCCATGACTCTTCATAAGCAGCCCCTCTCGATACAAAAAAGCAAGCCAAGTCTTGCAGTTAATCATGTGAATTGTCCGATACTTTATTCTTTTAAGGTTTCGAATGGGGAAATGGAGGATGGTTTTACTAATGATAATATGACTCTCGATGATGACTGTCTTGCTAACAGTGAATTCGACGCATCTAAACGAAACAGCGATAATAACAAAGAGGATCCGAAAAGCTTTAAAAATGAACATAGCGCCATCAATATAACATCATCTTTGGAATATCCTCTGCAAGACACTCGTGATACAGAAAGAGACAATGCTGTCGGATGTCAGAAGAAAGACCGACTGAACAGAGGTGGTGAACACCACTGCCAAACATCTAGCAAGTCATATCAGATGGGTAACGATAGCATCGAACACGAGAGCGACCACTCCGACAACAAGCCATTCCAGTGCGACGTATGTGGCCGGTCGTTTGCCAGACGCTATACGGCCGTGGAACACAAGCGGCTGCACAGCGGCGAACGACCGTACCAGTGCGACCGCTGCGGAAAACGTTTCACGACCGCCGGTGACTTGACGAAGCACCGCCGCTCTCAGCACGCGGCCGTGAAACCGCACGTCTGTTCCATCTGCGGCAAGGAGATGAATACCGGTCGCGAGGTTGCAGATCATAGGCGACTGCACGAAGGTGGGAATCGTTGTCCCGTCTGTAACAAGACGTTCACTCGACTGCACAACATGAAAGAACACATAAGAGGCACGCATGAAGGCTACCGTCCCTATTCGTGCCCGTTTTGTGACAAGCACTTTGTCTATAGCGGTAGCCTCCGGTTCCATAAGAAGCAGCACTGGCTTGCAGGAATCAATGGCTCGAATCCTAAAGGCGCCTCAACCGTAGCCTTGTCGCATAAGGAAATTCAGTTGCCACACTCGCTCGCCTCTGAACCGCTCTGTTCTTGCCGTTTCTGTGGCCAGTGTTTCGACAGAAATGTTGACCTAATTTTTCACGAGCGCACTTTCCATCCAATCGTCCCAGATCAAGCGAAAGGTATTTTTGTCAATGATGGCGATCCGACCGGCTTAGACAACAGTTTTACTGTCCAGTCACAAGCCGTGGCCGTTTCTCTACCTCAGAAGCGAGATGAATCATCATCATCTTTAAATGTTTTAGCCGGCAGAAATTGCGAAACCAGCACTTTGGGCTTCTCAGGCAGCACTATCATAGAGTTCGTTCAGTCGAATGACGGTGCACCGATTGGGCACAGTCTGGCCGGTAGTCACAGTGGGTGCCTTCAGCAGCAGATGCGACTGGAAGTCAGCTCCATAGAAGACCAAGACTTTGCCGACCTTGGTCTCTCTGCCGTTATTAATTTTACAGCCGGAGAAGGATGAAACATTGGTTCTGCAGATTTAACTTTTACTTTTAATCAGTTTAATACATTTTTTTTTCAATTTAGTTTTTAAAAAATTATTGTTTTGTGGATCTTGTTGATAATACTTCTGTTCATTTAATTTTACATTCACCATAACATAACATGACTTTTAGTTGTTTTAAGGAGTCGGTTTCAGTTTTATTTGTGTTGTTTGCGTAACTTGATCGCTCATTAAATCCTACAGTCTACAATCTGAGTTCATAGATAAAAAAAATCACCCGTCCTAAATGATGATGAATTTAATCAAAAATTTTGTGTAAACAAAAAAGCTAACTCATTACATTACGTGTAACGGTTAAATTTCTTATAATGGGGCAGGTAGCCTATGAACAGCACCGCCTATATAAATATATTCACATTGATTGATTGATAACTCTGCCTCGCTAATTGCGAGCCAGTCCCAAGCCTGGAGAAAGGAGGAGGGAAAAGTGAAAAGGATCAAATTCTGATCCACGACAGGAAGTACTTAAGTGCTTCCTACATACAGCCATTAGAGTCTTAAAACACCTGGTGTAAAGGACTATAAACTATTATAAAACAAAACAAAAAATTGATTGATAAAATAGAATGGAGGCAAATCTGTTTCTTCCCTTTTCTCTTTTTTTTTATCAAAACAATAGGTATGTCGCAATAATGATGATCAATCATTATGTTTGATGAAGTAGTTTTGGATCGAGAAACGATAAATTTTAACGACCTATACTATAGGTCCTATAGAAAGCAATATAGGTATAGTTTTACTGATCTAACATCTTACCCGAGAGTATGAATCAAATGACTCATTAGTGTCACAGATGTATATATAGTTAAGGATTTATCTTTTACTATATTTATATTAGAAAGCAACCACCATACATCCTTTTTTGCTCTCACGTACTTATTATATACATACGCAGTGACTTGACTAGTCGACTAAAAAACCGCGATTTAAAGCGAATGACGTTCATTCATCCATGTCTCCCTTCTGCATACATAACTGATTTCAATGATTATGCAACCTGAAGTTCTGGGAGACCGTCACCAATTTTTATCGCCATCTCGCACTTCACTGTTCTAACGACAAATGTATAATTAGGTCAGGTGTGCAAGGTTATTTTAAAACCACAAAAAATCGTGGATCTTGACAAAATTGAGTCGAACCCACGCTCACGCTTGATAGCAACAAGTGCTAAGCATGTCATAATGTAATAAAATAACTAGTTGTAAGCTATTTAATGACAAATTGGATTTGCGCAGCTTTTTGTTTACTCGAGAGATACCTGTATAATGTTCACCTGTAGGTATCAAGGAGTTTATTACATGTAGTTACATATAAATACTGTTATTTTATTGAATGGTTAGAAATGGTAGAGTTTTTTTCTAGGAAATGTGAAGAGCCATTCGATAGTTTTTTGTTTAACGTTGTAAGAGCAGACTCGATTGATCATACGACACTTCAACAGGTAGATTACGCAACTTCATCACCTAACAGATGATGTCAAATTTTATGCTAATGAAAATTTAGTTTAATTTTTTTATTATAATTTGAGTGTGATCCGTCAAAATTTTAGAACTAATGCATCAAATTTTTAACGATATTTTCATGCAACTAATAACTTTGATAAAGTTATTGAGGGAGAATTTATTTACAAGAGATGTAAATAATAGCATCCTTGCAGGACCGTAGCAGTAATGAGTAAATTAGTAAATTGAGAACTAGACTACACACTAGAGATACGGGAGAGGCTGTAAAACACTCAACCTATATTTATTATAAGGAATCAAAGAAAAATGTCATAAAATGTTTCAAGAGGCTTTTAAAAATAATTTCCGGATTTGGGTCTATATGTCAGACCTCGTTGTGTTTGGTCCAGTTTGGCTAATCGCTGGCTACTACTAAACTACTACTATAGTATAGTAACTATACTTGTGGTACTAATCTCTCTTTCAACTGAGGTAAAGTTAAAAGTTTTTATTAAATAGAAGGCAGGCAATTTTATTATTTTTGTGTTTATTGACTTTATTGAATTATTTCATTTTCTATAAATAATAATAATTTCGTTGCTAAATAAATTTAATTTGAAAGAAAATTGAACTTGTATACATTTTTTATTTGAACATTTGCAGTGTTTTTGAAGAAAAGACATGGATGTTCAAGTAGCCATTATTGGAGCTGGATTTTCAGGTCTTGCAGCTGCCTACAAACTGGTTAAATCTGGAGTTACAGACATCGCAGTCTTGGAGGCCAAAGACAGAGTTGGAGGCAGAGTGCATACTGTGACATACGGTTGGTTAATCGAGTTTCATAACTTTAAATTTCTACAGCTCTATAGAAAAAATAAATATTAAATTTCTATAATTCTATAGAAGAAATAAATATTTTAAAAATTTAACAGAAATATAATTTAATTGTAGGAAGTGGGCCTTTAGAACTTGGAGCCCAGTGGATCCACGGTGCACAGGGAAATGTTTTGTACCAATTGGGCAAAAAAAATGGTTATCTTTACAAGTCTAGAGGCCAGTCATTCAGCTTTAATTTATCTTAATTTATTTGTATTCTTTATGATATTTTATGCTTACAATATCTCAGCTCACTTTATTTTTATATACTATTTGAAGTTGAACATTGAATCTATGAGTTATCTCAAATTTTCAGGCAAAGACAAAAGGGATTTCTGGCTCGACTTGGAAGATGAAAGTGATAGTGCTGACAGTTGTTTCTTCCTTTCTAATGGTTCACAGATTCCTATGAAATTAGTTAAAAAGGTCATCAATAATTTCAACAAACATTTGGACGAAGCTGAATCTTTAAGCAAAAGAAATCTGGAGAGGAGAGAACAATATAAAAAAATAGTGCGCATGGAAACAAAAAATTATTTGGATTCATTTCATAAAATGGATGATTTTGATATCATGGAGAACAGATCGGTGTCTGGCGGAGATCTTCAAAACCAGAATAAAGATGGAGAAGATGCTTCGGTTGCAGCTTACGTTGTCAAACGTATGGAAAAGGTTTTTAAGTCTGCAAAGGATTCACAGACAGAAAATGTCATGTTAGGCTTACTGGACTGGAGACTGTCTGTCGAAAAAGTAGAACATTCTTGCAAATCGCTTGAAGAAATTCCAGTTTCTGTATTGGGAGAGTACCACCAGTGCCCTGGGGAAGAGGACCTAGAACTGGGGTCAAAAGGTTATCAGCCTTTTGTTGATTACTTCTCTAAAGACATTCCATCATCATGCATAAAATTGAACTCTGTGGTTGAAAAGATAATTTGGGAGAACGTTGAGGCTAGTGCTGGATTGAAAAAGAATGAAAATGACAACAAAATTGTGATCAAACTCAAATCAGGAGAAATTTACAGAGCAGAATATGTTCTGGTTACTCTGCCTCTGGGTGTCTTGAAGTATCACTGTCTGCCCACCCCTGCTAATTGCTTCAAGCCGGAAGAACTGTTCAGTCCGCCCCTGCCTCATCCGAAACTGGAGGCCATAGAGAAGCTGGCCTATGGGACCGTGGACAAAATCTACCTTGAATTTGAAAATCCTTTCTGGGATTGGGAAAACAGCGAACTCGGATTCCAGTTGATATGGCAACGAGGGGAGAACTTGGAGTTGGACTGCTTTAAAAAATGGGGCAGGTGCTATGAGGTTGGATGCTTTGGTTTAAATATTGATGTGAATTTAGTAAAAATGGAGTTATCGAAAATAATGTTGATGGTGGTTCTGAAGATGTGACGTCATAATATAGCAGTTTATAGAACAATATGAAAATTGAAATCAATCTTATTGATTTTAGTTTATGTTTTCAAGTCAAGTTAAACTTGTTTGTTTAACAAAAGGTTTTTTTTAAATCTAGTTGACAGTGTGAGACAATATGAATTGTGTGATTGTCTTCAGTTCGATTGATTTATCTGTTTTTTATAAAAATTCCTTCAGAACACAAAGTGGTATAGAGCCATCCAGGGATTTGACACAATGCTTCAACATCGTAATCTGTTGTGTGCTTTCATAGCTGGCAAAGAAGCTGAAGAGATGGAATGCGAGGAAGAGGCGTTTGTGATTGACATTTGTGTTGAACTGCTTTCTAGATTTTCTGGGAAATCAGGCGTGCTGAGGCCTGTTAGGATCATCAGGTTGGTTTTCTGGTGGTAAATAGAATGTTTGTCTGGTTGGTTGATAATGTTTTTTTTGGTCATGTGTTGTTGATAATATAATATTTATGAATTCAAAAGTTCACTTTAGTTAAAAACTTGTTGCTAACTTTATTTGTAAAAGTTTTTGCCAAAAATTATTTGTTTATTTTTGTTTTAATCATTGTAATAATAATAATAATGCACAACTAAATGTATTTTTAATTCTTGGCCGAGGAAGTATAATCCATTTTCTCACAACTTATGTTATTGTACTATCAGAAATTATTGCATCAGACATTTTATTCAAACTGTTCCATTTAAAGGTCAAAATGGAGTCAAGATCCCTTTGCTAGAGGTTCATACAGCTACAGATGCTTTGGCTCTTCTTTCAAGAATAGCCTTGACCTTGCAAGACCCATACCCTCACAAGAGGTTATTTGTTTGAATCATTATATATATATATATATATATATATATATATATATATATATATATATATATATATATATATATATATATATATATATATATATATATATATATATATATATTTAACTATAGGTTTATATATATAATAATTTTGTTTTTAAACTATTTTTATTCAATGAGAGCCATTTTATTGAATTCAATCACTTCTTACTGGTGGATATCTTTTTTCAAATTGGTTGATATGATGATGGTTAATTGAATGATTGTCTGATTCACGATTCATCATTAACAAGTTGAAATTATCTCTCAGGATCCAAGGCTGCTGTTTGCTGGAGAGGCCACTCATAGCATATTCTATTCGACAACCCACGGTGCCGTATTGACTGGCCTTAAACAGGCCATTAGGATTCTCGGGGATATGAAGCAGAATCAAGCTTCCGAAAGTGATGACTCGTCTACAGAAGAGTCAACTTGAAGTGCAACCGTCAATGTTCAAAGCACATCTTTGCACACACAAAAAACAGAAACAATCTTAATATGGGTTTAATAAATATTAACATTTAAAATGAAAAAATACTTATATAACCAGCATATTAAAACCGCTAAACTTCAATATTAAAAAGAGCTATCATTGTTATAAAGCCGAGCTTATAGTTGTATTTTATGGCATGATGTATAGTGTGCTGTATACTGTAATGATAATAATAATAATAATATAAAAATAATAGTGTATAATAAGAGGAACATTCCAACACATCTGAATGAAACAAGTAGGAAACGAGGAAAGTCATAATTTTCAGCAAGTTTACATTTCCAGAAACAAGTTATAATGATTGTCGATACTTCTGGGTGACTGGGTCAAAGGGTGAGGCTGCTGCAGAAAGGAAGTCACGGGTGGGGGTGTGTCAGACATGACCTGCACTATCTGGGCCTTTGGGTTGAGTTGGCACAGGGTACGATCAAGTGGGGCGCCAAACTTGAAAGAACCATCCAATTCGTGCGAGTATGAAATAATGGACTTGAAACCGCGCAAAAGGAAAAATATTGTTAGCTAGTAAATGTTTGTGGGTGAATATTCAAAAGCACGCATGAATTAGACAACAGTTTTTCATTAACTGTTTATTTGTAAGTTTTATTTGAGCTTTTCTTGGATGGTCAACGGCTATTATATTGTCCTTCGACCGACTTATTGGGGGATATGTTACCCCGGTTTCTACGCCCACGCATGCTATAGGACCTGTATATAGGCTACCTACTACCTAAAAAGTCTAAATATCTCACGATATCGCTGCCGTCAGTCATATTCTTGGCATGTCGTCATCAGTCATGTAGCTAGCTTTTCCGAGTCGACTAGAAGTTGGTCAGTCAGCTATTACTCCCAGCAGTCAGTCATATTTTCTAGTGCGACCTTTCGCCTAATAAATAGTTCTTATCGTTATTTTTTTTCAAACAGTCAAACAGCTGTCCTCTATCACTCGTTGGTTCATCGTTTTCAACCAGAGGCAGCCGTTTTTGAGGCGCCAACTCACATCACTACAGGCGCTGGTGACGCCGACGGGATTCGAATTGTCGGCCTTGAAATCTATAGGCGTATGCCTTACCGCTATACCACCAGCTAATGTATATATTTCTTTAAAAGGTTAAAATTTATAGATCACTTCTAATTACTAACTTGAACTTCTCACCCCCACCGACCACTTCCTTTAACGAGTCTTCGACCTGAATGAAAGAACAAATATAATTATCAATAATGCATTTTGAACAAAACAATTCTCAGATGATTACGCTTATTACTGCATCCAGCGCAATAAATGTTTCCACTGAAAATATTACGCTGCGGATCATTGATAATAATGTTTAATGCTTAGAGTCATTTATGCAATATATTTTGTTATTTTTTCTCTTATCAGTTAAGTTTTCAGGGAGGAAGTTAATATGCTTGAAACATTCTGCTCATAGGTGCTTGGAAGTTACTTGGAATCAACGTCAACCGGTCACTTAATTGAGTAAAAAACTAATTAAATATAATTAGTAAGTGGCTGAGTTCTCTAAAACGTTATTAGGTGATTTATAGAAAGTGATTCAATGGTTGTGAGTTGTGACGTAATGATTAGAGATCTGGAATCCACTTTTTAATAAATTGACACAAACACTGTCTACTTTTATTTATCTCTCAAAAAGAGATGATAAACTGACAAAATTAAGATAATTTCAACTTTTTTGTTTGTCAAATCGGCTGAAACGAACACTCCCTCTTCGAAGCTGTTGACTTAAAAATAATAACAACACGCATATATTCACGTGTACCGACAAGTTTGTCACCGATTACGTTATTTAATCACCATTTTAATACTTGAATACAAAGAACGAGTTCGAATCGCAGCGAGAGGATATAAAAAAATCATCTGAGAATTTTTTGAACATATTAAGAGCCGTTTCCGTTGTCCTGACCAGTGACATTTTGGGTGCGTATATTAATTTTAATTTTACGTATATTACGTAACTATTATTTATTATTAGTTTTTACTAATTAGTTTTTACTACCTACTACGTGCTGATCTAGCAATTTTTTGTTATTTTATGTTTTGGCGTCGGAAATTATTTTATTTTAACATTTTAATAAAACTATACATTTTTAGAGTGTTCACTCTACCTGGCTTTAAAAGTCAGTCTAGTTTACGTCGTTAGGCTTGATTACTTGATTCTTTTAAATTCAATTGAGTGTAATTATTTTATTCAACTTTCGAATTGTGTCTCTGCTTTAAATATCCAATAGACAAATTTTAATATATAAAAAAACTGTTTGCTTTAAATAACACATAATACTGATTTTTTTAATTTTAAAATATTTTTGAATTGAAAATACCACCATAAAAACTTTTTATCTTTGTCAGTTCTCCTTAACACACACACATAGTATTATATCCCAATAAAATTAGTTTTTTGAATTTAGAGAAGAGAAAAGTTTTAAAGACTTAACAAGAAATGAACGTTCAAGTAGCCATTCTTGGAGGTGGTCTGTCAGGCCTTGCGGCGGCTCACAAACTGGTCAAAGCCGGAGTTACAGACATTGCAGTCTTGGAGGCCAAAGACAGAGTTGGAGGCAGAGTGCATACTGTGAAATATGGTTAATCAAATTTCATATTGCTTATATTAATTTTTTTATGAAACTAATTTTTGTTTGTTTTATATTCCTATTTATTTCCTAGAATTTAGTCTTAAGATTCTGTAAAATTGAATAAAATTATTGTTGAAATTTTTATATTTCTTTAGTGACATTAAAAACATTTGCGACACAGGAAGTGGTCCGCTGGAAATGGGAGCCCAGTGGATCCACGGGGAGGAGGGTAACGTTTTATGCGATCTGGCTAAAAAGAAAGGCTATCTCTATAAATTTAGAGGTTGGTCTGGCCATTAGTTTTTTTGTTGTTATCTAGTATTGTTTGTAATCTTAAAGAGCCACTCAAGTTTTTTTTGTGTGCTCAGAAAATCTTAAAATGAGATCATCATCGATTGAAAGTTTTCATTTGAAGTTGTTATTTCAAATGTAGGACTTTGGATTTCATACTTTCAACTTGTTTATGCGAGTTATCTTTGTATTTTTTGATTGAATATGCAGTATTATATATCAATATATATATCAACAATATATAATAAGGATTAAGGATTATAATAAGGATTATTCCTATTTCAGAGGACCAAATCAGAAAACAATTTTGGCTCGACTTTGACGGTGATGATGATGATGCAGAAAGCGGATTTTTCCTCTCGGACGGCTCGCAGGTTCCCATGAAGCTGATCAAAAAAGTCATCTCCAAGTTCAACAAACATCTGACGGAAGCGGAAAATCACTTCCGAGAGAAAAGCCTCGAGAAGAGAGAGCAGTTTAGAAAGCTGCTGTTCAAAGAAACACGTAGCGTTTTGGATCTTTTCCATGAAGATGACGATCTACACATCATGGAGAACGGCCTGGAGGCGGCTTGCGAACATCTCAACGAGAATCAGAACGGAGCGCTAGATCGGGATGATATTTCGGTGGCTGCCTATGTGGTCAGACACCTGGTAGAATGCCTCAAGTCTGCAGAGGACTGGCAGACCGAACAGGTCATGTTGGGGTTGCTCGACTGGAGACTGTGCGTCGAAAAGGTGGAAAACTCTTGCACGTCTCTCGAAGAAATTCCGGTGTCCGTGTGGGGAGAGTATTACCAATGCCCCGGAGAAGAAGGCGTGGAACTGGGGTCGGAGGGTTATCAGCCGATTGTCAGCTTCTTTTCCGAAGGTATTCCGACTTCGAGCATCAAACTGAATTCCGTAGTGGAAAGGGTCGTATGGGAAGGAAGCAAGAGCGAGAAATATTTTTGTAACCTCGACATTTCGGACGGAAGTCACGAAGAAAATCACATCGTGACTGAAATCGTTAACGGTTTGAATGTGAACGAGACTAACATCTGCTCCCGCCGTGTATTGACGAAGGGTGAAAATGACGACAAAATTGTCATCAAACTCAAATCGGGAGAAATTTACAGAGCCGACTACGTATTGGTGACTCTACCGCTGGGTGTCTTAAAGTACCACTGTCTTCCTACCACAGCTAATTGCTTCAAGCCGGAAAACCTGTTCAGTCCACCCTTGCCTCGGCCAAAACTGGAGGCCATAGAGAAGCTGGCCTATGGGACCGTGGACAAAATCTACCTTGAATTTGAAAATCCTTTCTGGGATTGGGAAAACAGCGAACTCGGATTCCAGTTGATATGGCAACGAGGGGAGAACTTGGAGTTGGACTGCTTGAAAAAATGGGGCAGGTGCTATGAGGTTGGATGCTTTGGTTTAAATATTGATGTGAATTTAGTGAAATTGGAGTGATGGGAAGTAATGTTAATGATGGTTTCATATGTCATTTAAATATCGTAGTTTGTTATAGTTTTAATAAATGAGTTTCAAATTCATTTAAAACTATTTGTTTGTCAATATTAAACAATGTAAAAGTGTTATTGAAATAATCAGCATAGGTTTTTTTAACCTAGTTAGAATGTCTGTTTCTCACGAACAATCATTTAGGACACAAAATGGTACAGAGCCATCCAGGGATTCAACACCATGCTTCAGCATCGTAACCTGCTGTGCGGCTGGATAGGCGGAAGAGATGCCGAAGAAATGGAGAACGAGCAGGAGGAATTCGTGATCGACATCTGTGTTGAACTGCTTGCTAGGTTTTCCGGGAAAGGGAAATCGGGTTTACCGAGGCCTAAAAAGATGATCAGGTTGGTGTTTTGGTGGTTGATGGATCGGTTGCCGTTTTGCTGATATGAATAAAATTTACTGAATTTAGATTTCTTATTTTGCTGTTGATCCAATTTTTTTTAAATTCATTTATTCACCATAGAAATGAAATTTATTTGTGTTTTTATGTTTTAAATATTTTATGTTTAAAATGTTCGATATAATTTAATCTTCGTAATTCGTAGGACAAACTGGAGTCAGGATCCTTTTTCAAGAGGCTCGTACAGTTACAGAAGTTTCGGTTCTTCACTTGAGAGCAGTCTTGAACTTGCAAGGCCCCTCCCTTCAGAAGAGGTCATTTTCATAAATTAACATATATTTAATTTTTACTTTGAAATTCAGTTAGTTTGTTTTATCAATTTTTTGTCTCATAAATGTGGGTTGTGATTTTAATTTATTGACTTGTTGGATGGCTTGTTGATTGGTGGGTTGATTTAAGAACTGGTTGAATATTTGTTTGATTTATTGACATTTTTGAATGTTTTGTTGGTTGATTGATTATATAATTGCTTTCTTGAATAGTTGATTGGTTGGCCAGTTGGTTGATCGAATAATTTTTGTTTTTTGATTAGTTGATTATTTTGCTGTTTGATTCGTCTGATTGGTTTGCTGGTTGATTGAATGTTTGATTGGTTGGCTGATTGAATAATTTGAAATTCAATCACTCAGGATCCGAGGTTGTTATTTGCCGGTGAGGCCACTCACAGTATATTTTACTCCACCACTCACGGTGCAGTATTGACTGGCGTTAAACAAGCCAACAAGATCCTCTGTGATATGAAGCAGAAGCAGGAAATTCCATCCGAGAATGATAACTCATATAGGACAAAGCTTTAAATCTCAACAGCAAAAATGCTGCCGCAATTTGTTTTGATTAGGAAGAACACAAAATGATTAGACCAAAGTACGAAGCATTTACCGGAGCCGTGTAGTTTTAAAATGTTATATTTTTTGTCATAGCCACAGAAAGATGTATCGTTACATACAATGACATTTATTTTTTGCCATTTGATGTCATGCACACATTTTTGAGGTGCCGTTGATTTCGTACGTTTGATCACACGCATGCCTACATTGTTACATTTCATAATTGTCAGCATGGCAGTTAAATTGAATATTTGCTTATTTTTTAATTCACTCAGTGGATATGATGATGATGATGATGATGTAATCTACTGTAATATTCGTATATAATCTTTGTTCTTATGTTTAAATAATTTTTTTTCTTATTATAACACAGAGATTGCTATCTATATGATGTTTATTATGTCTTTGAATGGTTTTTAGGTCGATAATTCAGCATTTCATTCTTGCTTCCTACTTTCATCGATAGGCGTATTAATGTTTTTTTTTTTTGCAGCATTTAAGTTAAATTAAATCTAAAATGTGTTTTTTCTATAGCTTTTATGTTTTTTTTCTATTATAATTACAATAATTGCTTTGTTTTTGTTTAAAAAAAACTTTTACAAGTTGGTCTACCTAGATAGAGTCAGTCTTTATGCTTTTTTTTCGTTCTAGGGTTTCTTATTTCAAGATTGGTTTTATTTTTTTCATTTTATGCAAATTTTTTATGTCACATTTTCCCTTCAATCAATTTTATGTTCGATTTAGTTGAATGTATTTTTCAAAGGCTCTGTTATTATTTACAATATGGTTTTATTGATTTTTATGATGATTCTTTTAATTCGTGCTTTTCTATATGTCATGAGAGCTTCATAGATATATATGTGTATATATAACTATATCACTATTTTTTCATCATTGTTTGTCCAATAAAACTATCATTTTAATAACTGAAAAAATAATGCATTTTACATTCTTCTTTATTTTTTAGTATTAGACAAATTGTTTTTCATATTTATTTTAAATGTTTATTTTCTGAAGCTTGTGAATAATCCTACGATTAGTGAAATCGCCATCTGGTGAAAGTATTTCGGTTTGCTATCGTCTGTACTATACTTGCCAATAAATTTTCTGTGCCTGCAGTTGCATGTGATTGGTTGCCCACCGGTTTTTCCAGTGTCGTGTAATTAATTAACTAATTTTTTTTTCGTAAACATTTATCATTCCTGTGCCTTGAAGATGTTCGTCCTGATTGTTTAAAGAAGGCCAGTTAAGTTAGGATGTTCTAGTGAAATGTTGACATAGAATATTTACAGAGGCTTATATAATGAATAATAGTCTGAAGGCTCATACAGAGGTATTTTATTAATGATTAGGCTAGCTTTACGTCAACGTATTGTGATATGTGTTTATATGTTATTGTGGTTTTTTTGAGTAATTCTTCTAGTTGCAGTCGAGAACAGCTGTCGGTTTTAAATTAATTTTTTTGAGTGTTTTTGAATTTCATATTTCTTGTAAACTATATTTTAAATATTTACCATCCACTATTTCTGTTTTGACAAATTTCTTCTTTTTTTTCAAAAATAACAATAAATCTGCTTGTTTTCCAGAATGTAAAATCACAAAAATATACGATTTACCACACCAACCTTTACCATTTTTGTTGGTTGTTTTCAACTGATAATGAAATAAAACTGCAATTTTTTTTAATTAAGAACATGTCGGCGTGGAGTTAGGCTAAAAATATGAAGAAGGAAACGTAACTTATTATGAAGAAAAGTAAAATTGCTGGACAGTTGAGTGAATAAAACTTTAACCCAGTTTATTTTTTAATTAATAAATCTTATTTAATAAATGGTGTACAATTTTTGTGTGATGTACTACACTGTACACTGAAAAATACAGTCTTCTTCAGTAGTTTTCTACTTTTAGTTCACTCTCTCGATCCCTATATGTCTCAAGGCGTTATAATTCGTGATTTATTTTGCTATTGACGATTTGTATATCTTGCTATTCTGGTGATACTTTTAGTATGAATATTTAAACTTTATTATTACTGCTGTTCTATAATAGTGGTGTAGAAGTCATGTGACTTTTAGTGCACGTATATCGATTGCCAGATCAGAAGTCACAGCTCCTTAACTTCCAACGTAACACTAATCCAGGCCTTTTCTCCTACTTTTCAACAGTACGCAACGGGAAATTTAGAAGCACAAACCAAAAAAAAAATTAAAAAACCTATTGAACGCAAGTATACTATAAGATTTTAAAAATATTTTTAAGTGATGTAGTGTAATTTGTTTCGTTTAATGAAAAGTTCTGGCTTGACCGATTCTTCCTCGATAAAAAGTCTAGCAATAATTTCTATTTTAGTCACCAGGTAGCTTTTAAAAATGTTTTAGTTTTTTTTAATTTTGAAATTTACTTTGGATGATTTTATCAATGTTTTTGTTTTTATCGTATATAGTTTTTTTTTAAATTTGATTGTTATGCAATTTTATGTGCTCCGTCAATAAACAATCTTAGGACTTATTTTGTTTGAGGCCATCTTGTATTTATTGTTATTATTGGCGAAATGTCGAAAAGGCACAGAATAGACGTCGGAGAAGCTACCGCCAAACGAAAGTGATAAATACTTTTATTTTATTATATTTGGATTGAATTCAAAGCTATTTTTATGTGGTCTCGCATTTTGATTTGCGTCCCGGCAAATCAGTTTCCTATGGCGCACGTTTCTTCACTAGTCAACGGCACCCAACAAACGTATTGAAATAGAATATAGATTGCATACAATAATTTGTTTTTAGGGTTTGTGGTTTTGTTGTGAAGAGTAGGTCCATCAAGATAGCCCTGGCGGACTTAGCCCTGGTTTTTCGCCATACTAAAATACACAGAAAACGGTTTTTGGTAATCATGTACAATAGGTCCAGTAGTTATTTTCGGTGTTTTTAATTATTTTTTTAATATAAAATTAATATAATTAGAAACAGAATAAAATTACCAATCGGATGATCCAAATAATGTCTTGAAAATATAATTAAAGAAGAAGTTAATGACAGAAAACCGCCAGGTAGTAGGAAAAACTAGGTTCATAAACAGTAAAACTAACTAAAGGCGAAGCGAAATGAAATGTCAAATAAATTAGTTGTCAAATAAATTTATTGTGCGAGTTTTTATAAAACAATTTTAAAAAAAATTACTTATTTTAAAAAAAAGTATGAATTAATTTGTATGCCTTAATTGAAAACTATCGCGTTTAACATTCTATGAAGAACAGTTCGGACTTGAATAAACTTAAATTTTTTTTGTAAATAATGTTATTTTGACTGCGTGATTACTATTTCTTGTGTTACTTTTGCTAATAATATTTTTTTAAGCGCTGTAAGTATTTCTTGTCTGCGCTATAAATAGTAATTTCTGTTTGACTTCGCTATTCATAGTTTTTGTTGCTGTTCTCTTGCGCGTTTCGTGAGTTTTCCGAGAAAATTTTATTATCAAAAATTAATAAACTGCTTGGATCATTAAATTGGAGTTATTATTGTGATTACAAATATATAATTATTATTGCGGGAAAATAATTAAAAACACCGAAAATAACTACTGGACCTATTGTACATGATTACCATCAGATTTTTTAAAAGTAAAAGCAAAAAAATCTATAATCAGAATATGTAATTAGATATTTGGCTCAGCAATTGGTTTAGTTAGGAAAAATCAAAAACCGTTTTCTGTGTATTTTAGTATGGCGAAAAACCAGTAACTTCAAAAATCAATTAAAAAAAAATTAGTCGGTAGATTTTTTTGCTTTTACTTTTAAAAAATCTGATAAATCATGTAGTTTCAGAATATGTAATTAGATATTTGGCTCAGCAATTGGTTTAGTTAGGAAAAATCAAAAACTAGTTTTCTGTGTATTTTAGTATGGCGAAAAACCAGGGCCAGGGCTATCTTGATGGACCTGTGAAGAGTTTCGTTGATTTCATTTTTTGTATTAAATTGCAGTCGCACTAAAATTCACTTAGCAAATATTTCGGCCAAACTAACAATTTATAGTGGCGATGATAATGTCATTTATGCGATTGTATTATTTGTTAATAATACAATTTCAGTTTTGTTAATAAATAAGTAAATATTTTTAAAATCAAGGCCTACAGAGGATTACAGACCACAGCCTCCAGCAAACCCAAGGCCGGCCACGACTGCAACTACTATGGCCAACGCTGCAGTTGTTAATCCTGTTTTAACTACAAATCCGTTTTCTGGTAAGCTTTCACATTTGTGATTTTTACTTGTATACAAATCTCTTTTTTTGATGGCACACCCGTCTTATTAATGATAATTAATTGATTTGTATTATTACACAGGATTGCCGTTTACTCCAAAGTATTGGGAACTTTATAGGAAGCGCACCAACCTACCAGTATGGGAGTACAAAGACAAATTTATCGATATTTTAAACAAAAATCAAGTTCTCGTACTGGTAGGTGAAACTGGCTCTGGAAAGACTACTCAGGTATGCATTTTGAAAAATTAAATATTTTTTCTATTTTATATCAAATTATATGTAGTTGTTATTTGATGATTGGAATCAATGATTTTTTATTACTACATTTAATGTTAAATGGCATTTTTGTTAAATAATTGTTTTTTTTTATACTAATTTACTTAACTCTTAAATAAACATAAGAGACAATATTTTTTTTATTTTGTGCCCTTCATATTAGATTTTATTATTTTTTTTTGTACAGATTCCTCAGTGGTGTCTTGAGTGGGTTAGGGGTCGCTACCAAAGGAAAGGCGTGGCCTGTACCCAGCCGAGAAGAGTGGCTGCCATGTCCGTGGCAGCACGCGTGGCCGAGGAGATGGATGTTGGAATTGGGCAGGAAGTAGGGTATAACATCAGATTTGAAGACTGCACTTCGAGCAAGACAATTCTCAAGTAAGTTATTTAGTTATATATATATATATATATAGCTAATATTGCATTGTACAATTTTGTGGGAATATGAGAAAACATCGAACGTTAGTTCGGTTGAAAATGAATGGATATGATGTAATACTTTATTTATGTTTTTTTTACAGGTATGATTTAATACTTTATTTACGTTTTTTTACAGGTACATGACAGACGGTATGCTGCTCAGAGAAGCCATGTCCGATCCGCTGCTCGAAGCCTACGGGGTGGTAATGCTGGACGAGGCTCACGAAAGGACACTGGCTACCGACATTCTCATGGGCCTACTCAAGGAAGTTTCCAGGCAGAGGGCTGATCTTAAGATCGTCGTCATGAGTGCCACACTAGATGCCGGGAAATTCCAGGTTGGTTTTTTTAAGTTATTTTTAATCTCGATTTGTTCACTAAAACTGGTACATTGTTTGACAAACTTTTTCTATATGTTTTATTATTTTAGCAATATTTCGACAATGCTCCCCTGATGAGCGTCCCGGGGCGTACGCACCCCGTTGAAATATTTTACACCCCCGAACCGGAGAGGGATTACCTGGAAGCCTCCATAAGAACGGTCATTCAGATCCACATGTGTGAGGAAAAAGAAGGCGACGTCTTGCTCTTCTTGACCGGACAGGAGGAAATCGATGAAGCCTGCAAGAGAATTCAACGAGAAATAGAGAATCTCGGTCCAGAAATCGGCGAACTCAAGTGCATCCCCCTTTACTCGACTCTACCTCCGAACATGCAGCAAAGAATTTTCGAGCCCCCACCACCCAAGAGGGCAAACGGCGCACTCGGCAGGAAAGTGGTGGTGTCGACGAACATAGCAGAAACGTCCTTGACCATCGATGGAGTCGTGTTTGTCATCGATCCCGGATTTGCCAAGCAGAAAGTATACAATCCCAGGATCAGAGTCGAGTCCCTATTGGTTACTGCTATCAGTAAGGTGAGTCATTGTTGTTGAATATCTATTAACGGAAGATTTCTGAGTAATGCAGTTACTGCTAGCTGGTAGATATGATGCTAGAATATTTGTCATTTAATAAACAAAATTAATCTGTTAGAAATGGATTGGTTATTATTATTGACACTGTACAAAAATCGTACAAGTCGTCAATTTCTGCATTAACCCTTTTTTTGATTAATATTTGAAAATGTATTAATTATATTAAATGACAATTCAAAAGGCAAGTTCCCAGCAAAGGGCAGGCAGAGCAGGACGTACGCGACCCGGCAAGTGCTTCCGTCTGTACACGGAGAAAGCTTACAAGAACGAGATGCAAGACAACACGTACCCTGAAATCCTCCGGTCGAACCTCAGTGCCGTCGTACTGCAGCTGAAGAAGCTCGGAATTGACGACCTTGTTCATTTCGATTTCATGGATCCTCCCGGTGAGTTTTTTTTTCCGGGTGAACTAATTTTCATTTCATGTGACAATTGGGTTGCTACTTCCAAATGGATTGATTTGATGTTAAATTGAAAAACGAGAAATTTTTTGGTTATAAGTAGGAGCTAGTGTTGTCACTGCTGTTTAACTTGTTATGTTTGTGATTGATGTTCTGATAATATTCATCGTTGCATGTATTGATTTTATTTTGAATGCCAGATTGTTTAATGATAAATAAAAAGAAAAACTTATGATGTTTTCCACGTAACATATATAAATCTACGATTTGTTTTCCAGCCCCGGAAACCCTGATGCGTGCCCTGGAGCTGCTCAATTACCTCGCAGCCATCGACGACGATGGAGAGCTGACGGAGCTCGGATCCATGATGGCCGAGTTTCCGCTCGATCCCCAGCTTGCCAAGATGGTCATCGCCAGCTGCGATTACAACTGCTCTAATGAAATCCTGTCCATCACTGCTATGCTCTCTGGTTTGTATTCAGTCCGGTTCTCGAGTGTTTTATGCTATACCTGTACATAATGTTTACTAAGGATCAGTAGTACACAGCTGAGCCGATAGGATAAGCGCTACACAGCTGAGCTTGTAGTATCAGCTGTACACAGCTGAGCTGACAGGATCAACATTTTATAACAGAATGTATGAGGAACCTTTTTGAGAGAACGTTGATTGTAAATTTGCAAATTTTGTTCGCGTTTCAGTGCCGCAGTGCTTCGTGAGACCAACGGAGGTGAGAAAGCAAGCAGATGAAGCGAGGATGAGGTTTGCTCACATCGATGGAGATCATCTGACACTTCTTAATGTCTACCATGCCTTCAAACAGAGTCAGTAACTTTTTTATTTGATTCGGTCTGTCAATGTTGAGCATGTTGGTACTTGAGTGAACGTAACATGGTCTATTGTTATTAATGGAGGTTCGAGAAACCTTTCGGTATTAAACAAACACTATAGAATTAAATATACCTTACCATGGCTGGATTTACTGTGGTATTATCTCAACTATTGGAGATATCCTCTAGCCTGATATCTTAAGTAAAGCATTGTTTTGAAATCAGTTTTAAACAAACCGATATTCTGGTTGTTGAGGATTAGATATTTAATGTTTAATACGTTGTTTATTCTTGTTCTTAAAATAATTTATCATAATTGCGACTAAAAAAAAGATCATTGCTAATTTCTTCATATGTTCTCCCCAATACAGATCACGATGAGAACCAGTGGTGCTACGACAACTTCATCAACTACAGATCTCTCAAGAGTGCAGACAACGTCAGACAGCAGCTGGCCCGGATCATGGACCGGTTCAACCTGAGGCGTTCCAGTACGGATTTCAGCTCTAGGGAATATTACGTCAACATCAGGAAAGCTCTCGTTTCTGGATATTTTACACAGGCGAGTGTTGTAAATGTTTTTAGGATTTGTTGAGTTTTTTGGGTGGCGATGAACTGATTGAAATTAGGATATCTAGATTGATTCTTGTATTCGATTATGGTCGGCATTATCATTGAGCACATTTAATTAGAAACCATAAACTAAAATGTAACACAAATTTAGTCGTATGACACTATTATACATTGAATTCCAATAGCTTTGATGAGTAGAAGGAAAACATATGCATTTGAGTTCATGTATATGATGTGCTGATGGAATCATATTACCTAATTGAAATTTTTAATTTAATTTTCAATAATACAGGTTGCCCACCTCGAGAGAACGGGACATTATTTGACGGTGAAGGACAACCAGATGGTACAGCTGCACCCTTCCACGTGTCTCGACCACAAACCGGAATGGGTTCTCTACAATGAATTTGTACTGACCACGAAAAATTACATCAGAACTGTCACCGACATCAAACCAGAGTGGTAGGGAGTGAAAATGTTTATTTTTCAGAATAAGAATTCTAATAAATTTTTATATAGTTTTTAAAATATTTTATTGACATAAATGAATGTGTGTATTACTAGTATAACCAGTAAACTATAACCCATCAGTGGTGAATGCAGTGCCACCAAGTGTTTTAACGATAAATTTTAGCTTACATACAGACATTGGTAGTTATATATGATGATAATGATGATTAATAATATTATAAATATATTAAATGTTTTTATATATATATATATGATATATATATATAATGATGATTAATAATATTATAAATATATTAAATGTTTATATATATATATATATATATATATATATATATATATATATATATATATATATATATAATTGTTTCATGCAACAGGCTGCTTCAGATAACACCACAGTACTACGACATGACCAACTTTCCACAGTGCGAAGCCAAGCGTGTCCTGGAAAAGTTGATCGCTAAGATGGACACTAAACAATACCAAGAGGGATTCTAATGATGATGATAATGATTAAAATACTACTTTATGTTTTATGAGACTGCATGTACATGTACGTTAGGGTTTGTTATTTAAAGAACAACGATGAAATAAATCCTGTTCTGAATTGAACCATGGTGAAGATGGTGAACTCTGTCTATTCATTCCAAATTGAATTGATTGGTTAGGATAAATTGTTGTGAGCTTTCACCATTGTCAGTCAGAGTTCTTATACGTTCACGCAGTCGAAACACTGTTTTTTTAAGCTTGTGTTATAAATGAATTTTAAATTGTAAAGTTTGCTCATTTTTGGTCAGGGATTGTCAGGTTGGTGTCGTGGGCTTAAGGGTAGATTTTTAGATTACTGTTGTTTACCAATATATCTAGTTATTTGATCGTTGGTCGAGTTGCTTAGACTTGAACTGATAGTTTCCTTGATTGGAACTACCACGATATCAACCTATAAACAATGCTTATGTGTCCATTTCATTCCATTTACAAATTTCAGCACAGACAACTGGGTCTGTAAAGTGTCAAAATATCTTTAAACATAATGAATTTAAAAGTTTTTAAACAAACTTTAGATGGCTTGTTATGGGCAGGCAAGAACTTAAACGCTCTTTATCTACAATAAAACATGGCAAAATAAAACCACTTAAAGTCTTATGATGAACTATTGAATGAATTGCAATAAAAGTCAATTAATTATTTTTGTTGTCAAAGCAAACTAATTTTTATTCAAATCAACGTTATTTTCGCTCAGCTTTTTAATTAAGGCAACTGAGTGTTCCAATCAAAGCAACAGGATGCTTTGGTTGGAACATTTGTAATTTTCTACTATTTAATATTGGCTTTATAGTGTAGCTTAATCATATATATATATATATATATATATATATATATATATATATATATATATATATATATATATATATATATATATATATATATATATATATATATATATATATATATATATATATATTTTTTTTTTTTATTATAGTTTATAGTCTTTTACACCATGTGTTTTAAGACGCGAAAACAAAATCAAAATGAAAAAATACTTATTTACACTAAATAATTTTTCTCTATATTTACAGTTCTTTAGGATTATTTTGTATCCATTTATAGATGATGTCGTGGCATATTTCCGAGTTCAGTATGGTTTGGAGTGTAGTTGGTTTTTGGATCCTTTTACAAAAGTTTCCAAGTTCCATTCCTAGTTGTGTCGTTTCTTCGCAGTGCAGCAACCAGTGCTCGATTGTTTCCTCTGTTCCGCAGGTTTCGCACAAACCTGTCTCATGAAGATTCATTCTCTTCAAATTTTGTTTCAGCCGACACTTTCCAAGTCGGAGTCGGGAAATGATGACTTCCTTTTTTCTGTTTGTTGTCTTGAATTTAATTTTATTTGAGACTTTTTTTTCGAGAGACCAGTAGTGTCGACTTTCTTGAGCAGAGTCCCATCTGGTCTGCCATTCGTTCAAAAGCTCTCTGCGTATTGTTCTTTTTATGTCAAATATCTCTGGCATAATCTCAATCTCTATTTCGGGATGTTTGGTGGCTTCTTTGGCAAGGCAGTCTGCCATTTCATTTCCACGTATGCCCACGTGGCTAGGTACCCAAATCAGGGTAATTGTTTTCCCTTCTTTTGAGAGGTTGGATGCTAGTGTTAGGACTGATTCCACAAGAGCAGATTTTTGAGCATTTGCGGAATTTTTCAATGATATCATAGAGCTATATGAATCCGTAAATAGGGCTATTTTATGTGGACCGTCTGGTTGTGCCATCCACTCCAAGCCGCATTTTATAGCTGTTAGCTCAGCCGTATAAATACTAACGTCATTCGTGACTCTCTTAGCTATTTTCATATCTTTTTCCGGGATATAAATTCCCACAGCTGCTACATTGTCTATCTTAGATGCATCTGTGTACATATGTGTCGAATCTGTATATGTAGCAATCAGTTCCTTAGCTCTTTGGACAATTGACGGATCATCCTTCTTTAACCCCACCAGCCCTTCGTTAAAAAGAGGTGGAATAAGTTTCCATGGTGGAGTTAGAGAAGGAGTTAAGGGGACTGGATTGAATTTGTCAACTATTTTGTTCAATGCCGCTGTTCTTTTGGCTGCTGGATGTTCAGCTTCTTTCACTTTTCTGTGAAAGAACCATCGCCATTTAACCCCTTCTTGTCCTCTGGGGGGTACAAAGACGTCTTTTGTCGGATGGTTTGGAATGATCTTGGTTTTAGTGGCAAGGTTTGTAATTAACATCTTTCGTCGTATATCGAGTGGAGGATCTCCGCATTCTATTTGTAGAGCGGCCAAACTGGTTCCAACCATTGCCCCGCAAGCTGTTTTTAAAGCACTATATTGGATTTTCTCGAGTCTTTGTTTTTGAGATTCTGATGCACTGTCAAATGCTTCGCAGCCAAACTCCATCACTGACCGTATGGCGCATCGGTAGAAAAGCATCAGTGTTTCTTTGCCGCATCCCCAGCTTTGTCCTGTTAGGCATCGCATGATATTTAATCTTTTTTTGCAACGATCAACGATCTTATCAATGTGTTTTTTCCAGGTTAATTTCGAGTCAAATATTATACCGAGAAATGTAGCTTCGCTCTTCCAGCTGATTTTTTTGTCATCCATACAAATAGGTAGGGAATTTGTTCGGAATTCATTGTATTTTGTAAAACAGACTGCTACCGATTTCTCGGTTGACAGTTTGAATCCCCAATTGAGGAAGAATGTTTGGATTTCGTTTAATCGAGTCTGTAAGCAGTTTCGCATAGTATGTGGGTCTTTTCCTGAAATCCATATCGCTACATCGTCCGCAAATATAGATGTCCGAATTCCATGGATTTCTTGACAAGGGATGTCGCTCATCATAACAATGAACAAAAGGGGGCTCAGGACAGAACCCTGCGGGGTACCATTTTCCAACAATACCGGGTCTGACAACGTGGATCCCACACGAACCATGGCCTCTCGATTATTCAAGAAGCTATGGATCCATTTTAAAATCTTTCCTCTGACACCAAGCTTTTCAAGCTTCAACAAAAGCCCCTCTCGCCACATTAGATCGAAGGCTTTTTCTAAGTCCAGAAAGACCGCCAGTGTCCCACCCTTATTCCACATCGAGCGTTTAATATCGTTTTGTAGTCTAAGGATGTGATCTGTGCATCCTCTTCCTTTTCTAAAGCCTGATTGTTCACGATTTAAGAGATTATTTTGCTCCAGGTAGAACCTTAACCGATTTGCAATAATTCTTTCAGTAATCTTGCACAATGAAGATGTTAGGGAAATAGGTCGATATGAGTTGGTGTCTGCAGAATTTTTTCCCGGTTTTAGTAGCGGAACAATTATGGATTGCTTCCATAGTTTTGCTACCTCTCCTTTGGACCAAGATAAGTTTATAAGATCCAAGAGCTTATTGAGACCTATCTCGTCAATTTGTCTTAGCATCTCATAGCAGAGATTGTCTGGACCTGGAGATTTGCCGTTTGCACTCTGCATCAGAGCTTCCGTAAATTCTTTTAAGGAAATTTCTGTGTTTAAATCATGTGGGTCGTTTTCGCAAGAAAAGCCAGATCTGATGGTAAAGGTAATTTCTCTTTTCAGAGCCTCTTTCCTTTGAATAAATCTTAGGTCAAGATTTTTGTCTGATGAGTTTTTTGCGATGGCAGTTGCTAACGCATTCGCTTTGTCTTTGTCAGAATAAGCGGTTTCCTTTTCATTCAGTTTCAGCGCTGGAACGTTAAAACCTGCATGTGTGTGGACCATATTTTTCACCGCTTTCCACATGGTAGTCTGACTAGAGTGTGAGTTAAGAGAGCTACAGAATGTTCGCCAATGGTTCTCTTTTGCTGTCCTCACTATCTTCTGTGCGATTTGTTTGAGTTCTCGATACCGTTCAAAGCCAGTCGTAGTATACTCTTTCCGAAGTGAGTATAAGGCTTTGTTTCTTGCTTTGATTGCGCTTTCACATTCATCATTCCACCATGGTACTGGCCTAAGTCCTGATCGTCTTCCATTTTTGGTTGGTATTGAAGCTATGGCTGCTTTGTTCAGACCTTGCGTTAACAGGTTTGTTGCTTCGTCAACATTTGTGAAAGTTTGGAGTTCATTGAACATTCCTGTTGAAAGCCGTTGGTATTTGTACCAATCGGCTTTCTCCAGGTTCCATACCTTTCTGTTGTTTACCTCGTAATTAACCTTTTTATTTAGTGTGATCAAAACCGGGTAGTGGTCACTGCCCAGATTTTCATCTAACACCTTACACAAGGCTTTTTGAGATAAAGAAGGAGAGCACATTGCTAAATCTATAGGGGTTGTCCTTCCGCTGGGAGTCAGGTGGGTACCTGATCCGGTAAAAAGGGCAACAAGGCCATACTGATCTAACAATTTCTCAATTAATTTTCCTCTGTTATCTGAAGTTTCAGCACCGAAAACAACAGAGTATGCATTGAAATCACCTAATACAATTGAGTTGGTATATCTGAATGACTTTTCCAGTGTAGTTAGCAGTGTTTGATGATTGGCATTTGGTGGAACGTATGCATTGATAATGGTGATGTTTGATCCCTTTTCAGAAGAAATAGTCACAAGTAGTGACTCATATTCGTTTTGTTCTATGGTTTGCGAGGTGTATGAGATGCCTTCTCGGAGGAGTGTTGCGACCCCTCCTCCTTGATGGCGACCTCTATCCAGCCTGACAATATTATATCCTGAAATACTGAAGTTATTGCCCTCTTTCAGCCATGTTTCCTGCAGGGCAATGATGTCGGGAACCTTCTCCATTTTTCCGATAAAAATATTTAGTTCGTTGACTCTTGCACGAATACTTTGACAGTTCCACTGTAAAATGGTAATGTTGTTGTCCATGTTTGGTTTTTTGAACTGGTTTATATCGTTTTCTAGAGGATTCAAATTTTAAGATTCGGAAACCTCCATATCTCCAGGGTACGCCTGAAAGCCATTGTATTTAAGGATGTTATTGAACATTTTTATAATGACTTTCATTACAGCTTCCAAGGGCATTTGTGGTATGTCCTTTGTTATTTCCTGAATCTCCTCGACAAGCCCCTGTATCGTTGGCATGCTCATTGGTTCATCACGTTTTTCTGTCTTCCCTTCATCCTTTGACGCTTTCTTTTCCTCTTCCTTGTTTTCAGCAATAGCTTGCTTTTCTTTTTTAGGAGTTTGTGTGACAGGCATTTTCTTTTCAGAACCGCTCTTCTTTGGCGTGTCCTTGGACATCTGTTCTGGCTTTTTCTGTGCTGTATTTTTCTTGGTATAAGGTTTTTTTGACACAACCTTTTTCAAGGCAGCAGCATAGGAAATACCTTCTTTCGCAACAGCTGAATTGACTTTCATGGAGAAAACATATTTTGGACAGGTCTTACTTCCTGTGCAATGTCCGTTCTTTCCACAGCTTGCGCATACACGAGGGCGTTCTTTTTTGTCTTTTTCCTTCTCAGGACATGATTTGAAACCATGATCTTTGGTGCAAAGTGGACATTTAATTGCATTTCTGCAATCCTTTGCTTTGTGACCAAAACCGTTGCATTTGAAACAACGAAGTGGTTCTTGTACATAGGGGCGTGTACGAAAAACTAAGTAGGCGAATCTAACTCTTTCCGGTGCTTCGCCTTTGGGGTATGTAAGGATTACAGCCGTTGTTGTGCTCACTACTCCTTTTATTTTTTTCGTAATTCGATACGCAGTTGTACTCCCGGTCGATGTCTTGATGTCTTCGGTTGTCAGTTCCAGGGGTACCCCTGTAATGACAACCTTTGAAACAGGTTCGGGTCTTGTCTTGAATACCTTAACTGGGTAGTTTTCTATTTTGGACAAAGAGAAAACATTCTCTTTTTCTTTTGCCGAAAGGACAAGCACACCTAACCTGGACCCTCGGGCTTTTATTTCTACTTTTCGACCAAATAAAGTGTCAAAGAATTTTTGCACTCTAAATGGGTCGACAAGTTTTTTGGCCTCAATAATTTGAATCTGAATCATGGCTGCTTCAGACGTTTGTGGAACTTCCGTACGTGGAGATTGTTCAGCATTTCCATGAAAGCGTTTATTTGCTGGTTCACTTTGCTGCTCCGTGATTTCTCCGCTTCGAACTCTTTTTTTCTTTTTTCCCACTGTCTCCCAAACGTTTCCATCATGTTTTTGGTTTTCCAACACGATAGTATTCGTTCTTTCCTCCATCGGTTCTTCGTTCTTTGAATTGGAAGTCACTTTCTGCATAGAAATTGCCATTTTAAATTTCTTTTGCTTATCTGTACTTGAATATATCTAAAAATATATCTAATGTCTTTTTTTGATGATGTATTGTCGTGATCTCCTTGTGACGTCTTCTGATGATATATATATATATATTTTATATTAGTTTATAGTCCTTTACACCAGGTGTTTTAAGACTCTAATGGCTGTATGTAGGGAGCACTTAAGTACTTCCTGTCGTGGATCAGAATTTGATCCTTTTTACTTTTCCCTTCTCCTTTCTCCAGGCTTGGGACTGGCTTGCAATTAGCAAGGCGGAGTTGCTCATGACAATAATGCATTCTATTGAGTTTATATATATATATATATATATATATATATATATATATATATATATATATATATATATATATATATGTCAAAGCAATATATACATGTATATATATATATACATATATATATACATGTATATATACATATATATATATATATATACATGTATATATACATATATATATACATGTATATATACATATATATACATATACATATATATATATATATACATGTATATATATATATGTATATATATATATATATATATGTCAAAGCAATATATACATGTATATATATACATATATATACATATATATATACATGTATATATACATATATATATACATGTATATATACATATATATACATATATATATATATACATGTATATATATATATATGTATATATATATATATATATATATGTGTGTGTGTGTGTGTGTGTGTGTGTGTGTGTGTATGTGTACATGTATATATACATGTATATATATATATATTTATATGTATATATATATATATATATATATATATATATATATATATATATATATATATATATATATATATATATGTATGTGTGTATATAAATGTGATTTTCTATTCCATTTCCTCTTCTGACATTACACTACTCAAGTTAAATTTTATCAAATGCATTTTCACTGCTTAATGAATTTTACTTTCGCTTGTGGCTACTATTATTAGTTCATTGTTATAACTACCATCATGCCGAAAAGGAAAATAGACATAGGAGAAATTCCCGCTAAACGAATGCCTGCGGAGGATTACACGCCGCAGACACAATATACAATCCCTAAAACAGACACCACTGAAACTATTACAACCAATGCAACCGCTGTTAAGCCTATTTTGACAAGAAACCCATTTTCCGGGCTGCCTTTCACGCCAAAGTATTGGGAACTTTATAAGAAGCGTACAAACCTGCCAGTGTGGGAGTTCAAGGAAAGGTTTTTTGATCATTTAAACAAAAACCAAGTCATTCTGCTGGAAGGAGAGACTGGCTCTGGAAAAACTACTCAGGTACCTCAGTGGTGTCTTGAGTGGGTAAGGGAGAAGTACCAAAACAAGAAGGTGGCTTGTACCCAGCCTAGAAGGGTAGCAGCTATGTCTGTAGCAGCACGTGTAGCTGAAGAGATGGATGTTCAACTTGGACAAGAAATAGGATATAGCATTAGGTTTGAAGATTTAACTTGCAGCAAAACAATTCTCAAGTACATGACAGATGGAATGATGCTGAGAGAAGCCATGTATGATTCGTTTCTCGAAGCCTACGGTGTGGTCATTCTCGACGAGGCTCATGAAAGAACACTGGCTACCGATATCCTTATGGGTCTACTCAAAGAAATCTCCCAGCAGAGGAAAGACCTCAAAATTATCGTCATGAGTGCTACTTTAGATGCCAAGAAGTTTCGGCATTATTTTGACAATGCCGCTTTGCTGAAAGTTCCTGGGCGTACGTTTCCAGTGGAAAGATTTTACACTTCCGACTCGGAGAAAGATTACTTGGAAGCTGCTATCAGAACAGTAGTTCAGATTCACATATGTGAAGAAGTGGAGGGTGATATCTTGCTCTTCTTGACCGGACAGGAAGAAATCGATGTAGCCTGCAAGAGAATTCAACGAGAAATAGAGAATCTCGGTCCAGAAATCGGCGAACTCAAGTGTATCCCCCTTTACTCGACTCTACCTCCGAACATGCAACAAAGAATTTTCGAGCCCCCACCACCCAAGAGGACCAACGGTGCAATCGGCAGGAAAGTGGTGGTGTCGACGAACATAGCAGAAACGTCCTTGACCATCGATGGAGTCGTGTTTGTCATTGATCCCGGATTTGCCAAACAAAAAGTATACAATCCTAGGATTAGAGTCGAGTCCCTATTGGTTTCTGCTATTAGTAAAGCAAGTGCCGAACAAAGGGCAGGCAGAGCAGGACGTACACGACCCGGCAAGTGTTTTCGTCTGTACACGGAGAAGGTTTACAAGAACGAGCTTCAAGACAACACGTACCCTGAAATTCTCAGGTCGAATCTTAGTTCTGTTGTACTTCAGCTGAAAAAGCTAGGAATTAATGACCTCGTTCATTTCGATTTCATGGATCCTCCTGCTCCCGAAACCCTTATGCGAGCCCTTGAGCTGCTCAATTACCTCGGAGCCATCAACGACGAAGGAGAGCTGACGGAAGACGGTAGCATGATGGCTGATTTCCCGCTGGATCCCCAGCTTGCCAAGATGGTCATAGAAAGCAGCAAGTACAACTGCTCTAATGAAATCTTGTCTATAACTGCCATGCTGTCTGTGCCGCAGTGCTTCGTCAGACCGCCAGAAGTCAGAAAACTAGCTGACGAAGCTAAGATGAGGTTTGCCCACATAGATGGAGACCATCTGACACTTCTCAATGTCTACCATGCTTTCAAGCAGAACAATGATGAAAACAGCTGGTGCTATGAAAACTTCATAAACTACAGATCTATGAAGAATGCCGACAACGTCAGACAGCAGCTGGCCCGAATCATGGATCGGTTCAAGCTGAAACGTACCAGTACCGATTTTAGCTCCAAGGAATATTATATCAACATCAAGAAAGCTCTCATTTCTGGATTTTTTACACAAGTAGCTCACCTTGAAAAAACGGGACATTACCTGACGGTAAAGGACAACCAGGTGGTTCAGCTACACCCTTCCACGTGTCTCGACCACAAACCAGAATGGGTCCTCTACAATGAATTTGTACTGACAACGAAAAACTACATCAGGACTGTGACTGACATCAAGCCGGAATGGCTTCTCCAGATAACACCACAGTACTACGACATGACCAATTTTCCAAGGTGCGAAGCCAAGCAGGTACTGGAAAAGTTGATTGCCAAGATGGAAGCTACAAAACACTTGAAGTGAATTTGATTATGGCGATACTTTATTATGATTTTACTAGCTGGGTTGGTTGGTATTTCCCTCCTTGTAATTTTCACTTTTTCTCCATTTATCTTTCTCTCTTTATCATACCGTGAATAAATGTTTTAAAAGAATTTTTTATTTTTACACACTTTTACTTAACTTGACTTCTCTGTCTGTCTGTCGTCAAATTTTGCAAGCGATTTTAAACTAACTTCCCGATGAGCTAAAGACTTAAAAATTTAAACATACCTCCGAACTGATTAACAATGCATTCTAGTTTATGTAACCTACACAATTATCGATTATATAAAAGTGTGTTTAAAAAAACTTTGTTTTTTTATTTACTTGTTATAAATTTAAGAAAAAAAGTTATAGGTATAACAAAAATTTTAAAAATAAATAAATACTGTTATACATATATATATTTATTTAATATTCCTATGAATTTTAACAACTGAATTGAATTGATGTCACAAGATTGAGTCTCTCCCCTATATAAATTTCCAGGTGCATTTCCTGATTGTAGATTATTGATTATGTAAAAGTTTTATGGTAAAACTCAGTAAAAGTCAAGCAATAGTCACTTTTTAGGACTGAATTTTTTCTACATATTCCGTTCATATATAAATCTCAGGTGTCACACACGTTTGAATGTTTTTCATAACGGCCACTCCACAGATAGCGAGCATCTTATTTCTATTTCTAGGTATTAACATTTATTCATTCGTAAAAATCAACATAACCTCAGATTTGCTTATGATTTTTATTAGAGCAGACTGAAGAAACTTTACACAGGCTGATCCAATACCGTCGATGAAAATCTTACGAACACTCGGTGTCAAAGTTCAATTCAGTTATAAGCAGAGCTATCTTATATATATACACAAGTACTCACTACCGATACACATCTGTGAGTTTTCAGCGGGCTGTTACAAAACTAGAAAAGCATTCGCAAATAGAAAAAGAATTGCAAAAAAAATCACTTGTAGAGAGAACCACAAAAGGTTAATAATATCATAATTAAAAACAGTGTGAAACCTATAAAACAAAATGTAATAAAATGATTAATAAAAATAACTGAGAGTTTGGAGAAAGGCCACACCTGGAAATTCAATTAAACAAGTCAAAGTTCAAAGTACTAAGTTCAAAATGTCAGTCATAACCATCAAGTCATAATCGGTCTCATTACTGTCTTACTATCATTGTTTGCGAGATCGGAGGTGGCGGCGAACGCTCGTGAGGGGACTGGGTGCGGCCGTGACGGTCTTCTGGTTGGAATTCTTTTCCTGGTTTGAAAATGAAGTAATTCAATTGAGTAATTTACGGTAGTTACAATTACAACAACAAAAAAACAAAACAAGCTTTAACATTGCTAGGCAAACTTTCAATATATTTAGACCATTTTATGCTTGATGTGCAGCATTGTTTGAAAAATAATGAACAGCAGCCTAGGTTCAATACAACTGTTTATTAGTCCGCAGTTCAAAACCTGTCCGTGATATAGACGTTGCAAGTGCTTGACGGTGTTATCATATGAAATATATTCATAGTTTGAACAAATGCAGACTGCAAAGTGATATAAAAGTCCCTTCATATGTAATTTTCTCATCAAATAACAGTAAGATTAACATTTTCATCAATTTAGCCACGACCACCTATGTACATCAATTAGCATCAATATGAATATGTGATTACAATTATTACCCACATTTGTATTTACCCTTACTCTATAATCACAACATGACCACTCGTGATCACAACATGACCACTTCGTGATCACAACATGACCACTTCGTGATCACAACATGACCACTTCGTGATCACAACATGACCACTTCGTGATCACAACATGACCACTTCGTGATCACAACATGACCACTCCGTGATCACAACATGACCACTCCATGATCACAACTTACCTCAAATGTAGAATCGAGCATCAAGTTTTCGTTCTCCATCTTCATGAGATTGCGTTTCTTCCGTCCTTGTGCGGCATTGGTCGGTACAGTCGACATCAAAGACGTGAGTGGTGGAAACTTAAGCGTCGATGATGTCGTCTTTCTTGCCGATTGGTCTGCTCACGAGAGAACGATAAATTAAAATAGCTGCCAATCTATCAAAGCTACAAATTATATCAATTCGATACAATATAAAACCAAAAACAAAAAATGAAAGAAATAAATGACTAACATTGGTTTTCTTTAAAATCCAGCATGGAATCATCATCACCACCACTGGTCTCGTTGTTAATTTTAGCGCTGCTGGCTGCCACCTGTCGAGTTTTTTTGCCTTTCGCCGGCTGCTTCCTGGTAGAACGTCTCGGCTCGTATTCTTCTTCGTCGTCGTCGGTCTCTCGCTTGACGGTCCTCGAACTCGTTCTCGTCCTCGAAGCGCTCTTCACTCGCCTCAGCATCATCGCGGCGGCTTCGGAATCTCTTCCGCCGCTCGGACGTGCTGCAGTCACCGAACCCTGCCGACCGGACTGCTCCGACGGCTTGTTTTTCCTCGTCGGGCGATAAAGAGTGGCGGTGATCGAGTCGTCCGGAACCAAGAACCTTTCTTCTTCTCGATGAGGGACCTCAGGGGTTTTCATCTCAGCAGCAGCAGCAGCGCTCGAGATTACAGCAGACGACATCACGACGGGGCTACGACCTTCTGCCGGTTTCTGGTGGTTTGACTCCCAAGATGGGGGCAGTGAAGATAGGGGAGTCTTAAAGGACAAGGCATCTGTTATTCTGGTATCTGGCGAGTTCAAAATTTTCAATAATAATCTTATGCACAAACTAATTAATTAATAAATCAATTTGCTTTAATACAAATCACAAATCTAAATTCATAAACGGATAGCAAAAAAAGAAACTCAAAGAAGTTATAACAATCAATAATATTATTACCTCTCTCTTCTTCACTCTCATCACACTTCTTCGAGGGAGGAGATTGGTCGATATAAGGCACAGAAGACCACTTGTTTAAACGCTGTTCTTTATTTAATTCCTGATCAGCTTCTTCTTCTTCAACATTTTTCGAACTTTCATCAACTACGACGTTTTTCTTTAAATCAACTTTGAAGCTACCGACAATCATTTCATTCTCTTCTTCTTCTTCCTCCTCGTCATCATCGTCTTCGATATTTTTCAATCTCTTTCTTTCCAACGAATCTTTTTTATCGACGAAATCATCATCATCACCAACTTTGAAGCTACCGACAATCATTTTTTTCTCTTCTTCATCATCATCGTCTTCGATATTTTTCAATCTCTTTCTTTCCAATGAATCTTTTCTATCGACGAAATCATCATCATCATCATCATCCACGGCCCGGTTTACGACCGTCTCTGTACTACCGGCGTAGATTTCTTCCACAGAATCTTTCTTACAATCATCACCATCACCACCATCGTAATGGTTGACATTTTCAACAGCAGCATAATCAACAGTTTCATCATTAACATCATTACCACTACTGGCTGTTTTATTGTCGCAACCACCACCACTACTACTACTACTACTATCACCATCCTGTGACTTGAAAGCATCGTCTCTGTACTTATCAGGAACTTCATCGTCGGATTTATTGTCCCCTGTGCCAAGTTCTCCATCATCATAATCATCACCACCACTAGCTGCATTACTTTGCTGATAAGCAGAGCTCATTCTCTTATCTTTGGTAACATTCAAGCTGTCGGAGAAGAGATCAACATCACTGCTGCACTCATCATCACCGTCACCACTCCCGTTGCTGTTTCCACCAGACAATTCTTTTTCTTCATCGTTATTTTTTCCATCATCATCATCATCTGCTTCTTCTTCGCATTCAACCTCAGCAGATTCTTTAATGCAGCGTTCATCTTCAAGAAGAACTTCATCAACAACAGCATCATCATCATCGTCACCATCATCGCCGACAGCATCATTGCATTCCAACCCGGAAACTTCTCCGGCAGCACGGCCATCTTGTTCGTCAGCAGCAATGTTTACAGAAGCTTGCTGGCCGACATCGTATTTGTCCGACTCTTCAGTTTCTACGCTAACATCCTTCTCTGTATCATCATCATAACCACATTGCTTTTCATCACTTCTATGTTCTTCTTCTTCGATACCATCGGCACCACCGACGCCACAATTCTTTACAACATCGTTATGCCGGGTCTGAGCATTGCCAGCTACGCTCATATTGTTGAGCATGTAACTGAGGTCGTACTTGTCCTCGTCATCTTCATCGTCGTTTCCGACCGCCGTCTGACCGCACTCAATTCTGGAATCTCCCCGATCGCCGAACGTTCCGGACAATCCGGCGGAATCAGCGCCGCCCCCGCTCATTTCGAGTTGTTTTATTCTGACGAGGAGTTTCAGATTCTGAGCTCTGACCTTGGCAAGCTCTGAACTGTGGCTGGCTGCCAGCAAGGTACTGCCCTCGAGATCTGACATGAGCTTCTGACTCATAGTCTCCAGGCTCAGAATGACCATCTTCAGATCAGACACCTGGTGACAAGAAAAATAATTACCGTTAATAATAAGCATTGATTTTTTTTTAAAGCATTTAATTAAGAACTAAATAGATATCTTGTAATACGATTTACACATTAAAATAAGAAATAAATGTAAAAATACCTCATTTCGAAGTGAACTGTCGGCCACATTTCCGGCTTCTTTCTGGACATCCAGCCACTCTTTGTAGCTTTTGATCTGTGCGTTTGCAAGAAAAGTAAATGATTCAATATATAGTTCATTTGTAAATAAATGCAATATGCTCATATTAAATGTAATTCATCCATATTAAATTTAATACATCCATATAAAATTCAATACATCAATATTAAATTTAATATATCTATATTATTATTATTGTATTAATGTAGTGCATCCATCCATATTAAATATAATTCAGCCATATTAAACGTAATTCATCCATATTAAATGTAATTAATTAATTTATATATTTATAATTCATTTATATTAAATGTAATCTCACTAATTAATATTAAATTGGATGATTTGTATTAAATTGCATAATCTAACACCACCAGAGAGAAATGAATTCACACACGCACGCACAAAACCACTCAACATGTTTCCATTCCACGAGCAGTACAAACCTCATTTTCATGATTCCGATCTTTCTCCTCCATCTCTTTCTTCAATCTTTCGTTCTCCGCTTTCAATTCCAAATTCTATAGAATGAATTATTTTATTACCATTATTTATTCTTTAATCAGATATATCGAATGAAATAAACTTTACTTCACAACACGAGTTTAACATCCGACTGACCAAAAGGTACTGCCACATGATAACAGCACATTGCCACATGACCACAACACATTGCCACATGACCACAACACATTGCCACATGACCACAACACATTGCCACATGATAACAGCACATTGCCACATGACCACAACACATTGCCACATGACCACAACACATTGCCACATGATAACAGCACATTGCCACATGACCACAACACATTGCCACATGATAACAGCACATTGCCACATGACCACAACACATTGCCACATGACCACAACACATTGCCACATGACCACAACACATTGCCACATAACCACAACGCATTGCCACATGACCACAAAACATTGCCACATAACCCCAACGCATTGCCACATGATAACAGCACATTGCCATAAGACCAATAATCAATCATAACAAAAGCCAACCTTATTGCTACCCACACACTACTCTTATTTGAAATTCTCACCTGAGACTCGATGGCTGAACCCCTCTCGGCCACTTGCATCCTTTCCGCAGCTGCCTGAAACTTGACCTCCGTGACCTCTTGGGTCAGGGACTGTATGTCTCTGAGAGACATGTCGTAATTCTGCTTCCACGTCACGACGTCTTGGCGGGCCGTCTGCAGGTCCTCCTCCAGTCTACGCAGGTGGTTCATCAAGGACACCTGAAAATGAAGTCAAAGGTCAAAAGATAGGACATCTCAAGTATCTACTTGACCCAGTCAGCCATGTGCGATCGAAGTGACTGTTTTAACGGAGAGAGAGTGTCTGACGACCTTATTCAATTCATTTAAAAATCGAAGAGTACTTTTACTTTTAAGAACGACAAACATAAAACGATCATCACAACGATTCTGGCACTAATGGGGCAGCAACGAGCATTCATTAACGTATTCATTCGGCACTAGCAAACTCCGATAGCTCTAATAGCTCCAGCAGGCTAACCTCATCTTAACCTTTTCAACTCTATCAATTGACTCCAATGTCGAGCAGGAGCTACTGGAACTAACCCAGGGATTCAATAGCGAGCGTGAGCAGCTTAACAACGCACACAAGCTGCTCTAATCCGAACCTAAAAAGGCTTTGTGATGGCCACGTGAAATATCATCATTATCATCAACACCACCACAATGATTATATTATTATTAATATCACCACCTGATTCTCTTCATCCAGTTTGTGCCTCTTCAGCTGCCTCTCGTAAGCTCCGGTGATCAATTCCACTCGTTTGTCCATTGCCTCCTCGTTCCTCAGCTCAGCACTCTCGAGGAGAGCCCTGCATTGTGATTGGTCAGATTTCAATGTAGATAAATAAAAAACTCAAAGATTCTTAAATCAATAAGAGCAAACCAAGAACAATAATGGTGTCACAAACACACAAACAAACAATAAAACATAAACATCTGTTTAAAAAACTTTAGAAAGCGACTCACTCGTATTTGGTGTGAAGGCTGTTGATGTGTATTTCCGTATCCTTCATCACCGCCTTGATCTTGGCCTCGAGATCTGTCTTGTCCGTCTTGAGCTTCTTGTTTTCTTCTTCGATCTTCTTCACATAGAGGGCCAGCTGTAATTCAGACAACGATGATCACAAATTTCATCAAGTCATGGTGATGATAATGATGATTAAAAACCACCTTGGAATAATCAACTTCTTCGTCGTCATCATCCTCTTCGCTGTCGTTTTCGTCTTTTTCCGTCTTGCTTCCGTCGCAGACGCTGTCCGACGCGTCAGCCTCGTTGACGGTCGTGTCGCTCCTCTCTCCGTAACTGTCGCTCGTATCTTCATCGTCGCTATCCAGGGGGCCAATCACCGGCCTGCTGGCGTATTTCCTCCTCTCGCCTGATCGACGTAAAAAATGACTCGATTAAACGCAGTCTGACCGACTTACATCGGTAGAATCACAGCCCAAAATAGTCTCGATCAAGTAAAGCTCATCACAATCACTACTATTTAACAGAGATGTAGTACTTGGTGCTCGTACTCGAGTACAACTCGGGTACATTTTTTTAAGTACTCGTACTCGCACCATTACTACTATTTAATCACCACCATTGGTTATCAGTTATCACATACAGTTTCATTATCATTTCCCTTACTTGCACTAGCCCACTCTATGGTGTTTCTTTTGTTCGATTTTTTCTTTTCTTCAACGATCGGTTTCAGAGGGTCGAGGGACAGCACGGGGGCAGGCACGAGGGTGACCTGGTTGGTTGGTTAACAAGAGAAAGAACCACCATTAGTAATGAGGTTTCGTTTCAAATAGCAAACTTGATTTTATTTTATTACATTAATACGTTTTTGTAATCTAAAAACCCCGGGCACCAAGCTAGTCTGCAATAATATCTGATTTTATTTTTATGTTATTTACCCAGAATATTAAATATTATCAATTATTATTTATATGCACAACAGGCAACATTTCTAATCATATCATAGATAATTAAAATGTACTACTGCATTTGACTTAGAATCGCCTACATTACATCAACGGTACTAAACATGCCAAATCAACAACAACAATCACCAAACCAACCTGCTTTGCAATGGCAGAGAATTTGATAGCATTAAGGTTTTCTGGGTACATAGAGCGACACTGGCTGACAGTGACAATCATCTTAGCTCTCCCCTTGCCTGTTAGGAAGGACTGGAAGAGTCTGGTGAGTTTACTCTCTCGAAATGGTGGAAGGAGTTGTCTATCACTGGAGACGATTGAATAAAAAAAATACACATCGTGACGGTAAACATAATGGTAATAGCATAACTAATCACAATTTCAGATTTTCAACTCGAGCCAAAAACGACACGAACATCCAAAGACCACAAGTTACGAAAATCACCAGCATAGAACTTTCATAAACAACCCCTCCGCCAGAGAATAAACATTAATTCAAAAGGATAGCTGGAGGAACATACCTCGCCTGTACAACCTGGTTGTGCCTTATAGCTTGGATGCATCTGCCCAGAGTGAAGAGCGAGTTGTTGATGTTGCCGGCCTCTTTGACTCTCTCCCCGATGTTCTGCGTCTTGCAGCTCCTCTCTATACCTGCCAGGTCGCACAAGGAAAGACTGCGAAGAGAGAAAATGAATTTAATCGAGGATTTGTGAGGTACATGATAAATATAAGTGACCATATAGATATGTATATTTAAAAATGTTTGGATAGAAAGCCTTGAAAATGAATGGTTGATGGGATGAGAATCGATTTTTGCACATATAACTTGCTTCCAGGTATATATATCAAGAAATGTGGATTAGTCAAACGTATTTAAAATCATATTGAGAATATGTTTCATCTCTCCAAAATACCTGATTTAAAAAGCCACACATTTATTCATAACTTCTCCGCGTAAAACCGAGTACGAGTTACATTCGCTAAATTACTCTACTAATAATGATTTGTTAATTTGAGATAACCGAGAAACGATTGGTTATGACACGTAAGCAGCTATAATGAATACGAATAGTCTAAAACAATAATAATAATGATGATGATGCACGTTGATTAAAAATCTACAAACATGTTGAACTTGGTATGTCTGACTCCATCTTCTCCGTCGTTTGCTTCCATCACTCTCATTAACTTCAATGTGAAGATGCAATGACTGCAAATATATTTAACAACAAACACATAAAAATATACAGCAAATTCATATACTTATAAAACAGATGCATGTAGTTTTACAACCAACTCACATAATTATTCAACAAACGCATATAGTTATATAACAAATGCACATAATTTTTCTTTTCAAAAAATGAAAAATAATTTTTACCTCAACATTATAGTTGCTTTTTTGTTACTTAAAAATATTTTTTACATACTTTTTATCTCCATCGAAAATTTATTTTCATGCAATTTTTAAAAACACTCAAAAACTATAAACAGCCTTTCCCGGCGTTTCGTAAATAAACAAAAAACACTCGGTGGCCAACCTCCTAGAAGAAGCTTCATTCAATTTTGTATAAGCAATCTGCAAGTTTCTTCTTCCCAACGAGAGCAGTTTGAACGCCTCGTCGGCCGAAGCAACGTTCACTTCTCTCAGACCTGGAGATGGGAATTATAAACATTCTGATCTATTTAATATCGTTTCACTGGAACTTTTTTTGGTCATATTTTTGTATCTAACAATCACAAACAACTACTAATAATTTATTTAAAGTAAATTCAGTCTGAAAACCTAATAATAACCTGCGAAAACTAGTTAACTTTACAAGCAAGCCAAATCAAAAAAATTGTATAAAAAAAAGTTAATAGACACAAACCGCTGATGTACGGTCTTCCCTGTACATCTTCTTTCAAGGGTAGAGAAACCCTCTCCCTGCGACCTTGATGCTGCGGGGGGCTAGAACCCCTGGCTTTGCTAGCCCTGTTCTGGTTTCCGGAACCTCCTCTCCCGTTCTGATAAGGATGATGGTTGTTGTAGTGCCCGTGAGCAGACAGTTTAGAGGAACCGCTGACGTTGTTCGTGACCCTCATGCGTCGCGACCTCGCCTCCTCCTGCGGAGGCGGCACTAGAAGGTCGTACGCCTGCTCGTTGTACACCTCCGCGAAGCTCGCCCAGACGCTGAAGCGGATCCTGCTCGAACCTTCGACTGCCACGCAGGCTTGCTCTCGCTTGCGATTGGCCACGATCGTCGATATCTCTTCGACTTCTGCGTTCGAGCCGGAAACATCTGCAGAGTTCAAAATGTCAAGGTCACTTTATCTGCATTCGTGATCTTCTATTTCAAACGGGTCGTTAACCGATCACAAATAATAATTATAATAATAACAATATCGCATGCAACCTTTAACGACAGAATCCTCGGGCAGAGTTGATTTGGAAATGTCCGAATTTGACATTGAAAAATTGATAGAAAGCTGTTTCTGCATACAATAAAATTAGCAGGTCAGATTTTTGTGTGTGGAATAAATGCAAAATAAAATAATAATGAAATTATAATAAAATATGGAATAATAACATAAAATAAAACAATAATTTAAATACAAAAAAGTATTTATCTTTCTCAATTATAATAATCATAGAAAGTATGCCAAACAAATAAGGAACACATTTCTTCTCACATATTAATAATCTTTAATTAAAAGTCAACTGAACCTTTATAATATTTAATTAAAAGAGTAAACATTAATTTTATTATAATTTATGTTAATCAATTCATCAAAGCATTTCATTAAACATCTACTGACTTTCGGTTGGATGTAGATCTGCCTCAGGATAGATTCCTTGACAGCGACTTCCCTGGATTCTGCCTCGAAGTCGAGAGTCTCGACATCGCAGAATCGCGACGGCTTCAGATCGGAACGGCCGTAGAGGCGCTTTCCGATGCTGTTGAAGATAACGTCAAACGTTCTCGGGACAACTCCTATGTCCGAAGGGGAGCCTGGGATTCGGATGCATTACATATACGATTTTATATTATTATTTTTTTTGTTTATTGGGATGATGGACACAAAACAGAACACTTTAACTTATGATATATTTATACTAAAAATAATTAACGATATTTTCCAAGAAGAATCTATATAGCATCTACAGATGTCGCACGGCTGAAACGGAAACAATATATCATCAATACTAACCCTGCATGGTGTGGGTTTTTCCAGAATTAGTAACGCCGTAGGCGAAAACGAGACAGTTTTGTCCGTCGAGGAACTCTCTGACAGTTGATTGGACGGCATCGTCAAAAAACGTCTTCTGCGTGGTGAATTCATCGAAGACCTTAGAAAACGTGAACCTCAAGGATGGTTGGTTTGGCTGGCTGGCAGCGGCGTAGTTCTGGAAAGTAGTGGTCTGCGCGGGTTTGTGAGCGCCCCCGGCACCCTGGCGTGGTCTGCCACCTCCACCCATGCTCGCTCCTACGGGAGGGGGAGGAATGACGGGATCGCGCAACGGATGCACCAATACGGCTTTGTCGGACTCCATTTCAAGATAACGCTGTAGGATGATAAAAAGAATAGATAGTCGTAGCAAAATATCAACTCTTCTCCAAAAGTGCCGTGTAACGACCAATAAACTGACCTGTTCGCCATCTAGACCCGCCTCTTCTTTGGTCTGCGGACGAACCCTGAGGAACACTTCAAGATGGTCGCTTTTTTGATTGGCAGTCGTCGCGTCGAACAGACTGATCAGGTTCTTCTGAATTTCGCTTATCGAGCACACACTCTCATCTCCATCGACAGGTCCGAGAATGGAATATTCTGCCATCTGGTTGGTTATTGAAAATTTTTAAAAGTTAAGCAAAAAAAAAACATCCTAATTGATGATTTGCATGCCAAAATACTTAGGCCTAACATGTTAATGTTCTTATAGCTGTAAAAGTTTTTATATAAAATAATGCATGAAATGATAATTTTTTATTACATGCAATATTAAAAATTAGTCAACTGAATGACTTCAATAAAAATTTAAAATTTTGTTCAGCGTCGTTACTTATTTACTATCACTTCCAATTGCGATGAACGCTCGCTGTATTTGATTTGAATTTTCTATTTTCCATTTCTTTTGTATTTTTTTTTGCTTGTGACTACATCCCTATGTGAATAAATGTTCAGTTTTTTTGTTCCAAAAAAATTTAAAAGACTGTCCATTTATTTAGTCAGGAATAAATAAATGAAAAAAGAAATCTTAAATAAATAGGCACAAATCTCTCTGCTGCTCAGGAAGCACAAATCCGAAAGAAATGTCTTAGTAAACAAATTACACTCCAATAAAGGTTGATGTTTTACTCCAAAAGGTAAGCACTTATAATTAGATCTAAAAAATATAATAGAAAAGCTAAGATTTCCTCAGACCCACTTCCAACCAACTGGTCATGAAATGGATAGCCATGATTTTCTTCAATGTTCCAGCTTATAAGCGGAAACGTATGAGTGCAAGGATTGAAATCATCATTGGACATATCATTTTAAACTAATATACAGAAGTAATTTAGTAAAGATAATAGAATTGTTTCAACTGTCCTCAGACCCACTTCCAACCAACTGGTCATGAAATGGGTAGCCATGATTATCTTCAATGTTCCAGCTTATAAGCGGAAACGTATGAGTGCAAGGATTGAAATCATCATTGGACATATAATTTAAAACTAATATACAGAAGAGATTTAGTAAAGATAATAGAATTGTTTCAACTGTCCTCAGACCCACTTCCAACCAACTGGTCATGAAATGGGTAGCCATGATTATCTTCAATGTTCCAGCTTATAAGCGGAAACGTATGAGTGCAAGGATTGAAATCATCATTGGACATATAATTTAAAACTAATATTAATATACAGAAGAGATTTAGTAAAGATAATAGAATTGTTTCAACTGTCCTCAGACCCACTTCCAACCAACTGGTCATGAAATGGGTAGCCATGATTATCTTCAATGTTTCAACATTTGAGCTGAAACGTATGAGTGCAAGGATTGAAATCATCATTGGACATATCATTTAAAACTAATATACTGTAATCCCATTGGTAGCCAGTGTAATCGATGCCAGTGTACTCCCATATGCAAGAGCCGTTCCCAGCGCTGCTCAGGTGTATATTTCATGTAGCGGCGCCCTAAGTGTTGTGACCTTTACCTTTTACAAAAAAGATTTAGTAAAGATAATAGAATTGTTTCAACTGTCCTCAGACCCACTTCCGACCAACTGGTCATGAAATGGATAGCCATGATTTTCTTCAATGTTCCAGCTTATAAGCTGAAACATATGAGTGCAAGGATAGAAGTCATCATTGGACAGATCATTTAGAAGTAAGAATATTTTAAAGAGATTTAAGAAATCGAATAGAATTGCTATGAAATGGGTAGCCATGATTATCTTAGTTTGTTTTGGAGGTCTTTGCATCTATTTTTTCTTCTTTATATAACAGTTTCTTGCTTTGTAACAGAGCACCTTTAGGCTCTTATTTATATTATAAATACAATTTACATTTATTTTTTCCATTGATAAAGACAGTGATTAAAAAAGATTAAAGAACTATCTAATTATAAAAGCAGTGTAGTTGCTTGACAAATCTCCTTGTTGAATATTTAATTACCTACCAATGTTCAACTTCATCAGATTTTTCAAAATAGCAATAGCTATTTTGAAAAATCTGCAAATAGCAATAGCTATTTTGAAAAATAGCCAATAGATAGCTTATTTTAGCACTTTAATAAAATAATGTACTTAATTGACAAATATTTTTTATGATTTTATTTGAGAAAATAACTAATTTCTTTAGCTATCCATAGTAGTAAAGTATAGTTAGTATATATAGTATATTAGATTACCTAATTTGTGATCCACCTACTAGAGCTAGTTACGAGCTTATCTATTTTACGAAAGTATTTATTAGTAATCAATTTAATTAGGAATAAAAATTAAATAGCAAAACAACCACTTGGAACAAAGATCACAATGGTGAAAAGAATAATTAAATACTTTAACGAGCGCACACTTTGGCTGGCTAGCGCAAGATTTTGAAAATGATAAAATTATCGGACGGTATGAAAACAAACCAGTTTTAGGAATAATCATAAATTACTGTGTCTATTATAAAAATAGTAATAAAACAACAAACCTTATTTTTAAAAACAAAATCTTTTTGACAAATCAGTGAAATAATTTAAAGAAAGAAATAATTGTAAACAATTCGTTTGAATGCAAGCGGGTCAACTCGACCAATCAGAAGCAAGCCACTTGGTTGGCACGAAAGTAAAAGTAAACTTTCTTAAATTTGTTTTTAATTTTAATTTTGGCAAATTATAATTTAAATAATTATAATTTTTAATTTAAAATATTAAAAAAATAAAATAGGCAAAAAATTAATTAAACTTCGCTATTCGAAACAAACCGTTAGTGTCGAAACGAGTGTAGAAACATATCTTCATAGATATATATCTATGCATGTCTTCATCCAGCTAGATTGATATTTTAGAACATAATTAAGTCGTTTTCTAAATAAATAAATAACTGATTACATTCAGTCTTCATATCTATAGTTTGTAGAATGTACTATTCTATTCGTTAAACATTAAACACTTTGGTTAAAGTTAAAACTGCTTTATTTATTATACCACTAAATTATTGATCTTACTAGTTTAAATCAGATTTTTGGAAAGAAATATAGAAAGTATAGTAAAAGAGTAAACGATTAAATAGGGCGATGATAATTTATAGAGTCCATGACCTATGACTTCTCGCAGCTTGATTGGTCAAAATTTCTGTACCAAATAAAGACAGGTACCTAATTTAGGCAGGTGAGAGCCTCAGAAGACAAATATTTAGGTCATGAATCTAGGTCAAAGTTGAGCATCATCGAGATATACCTATCATTTGTTTGTCTAGGATGGCAAAAAAGTTTTTGAATTTAAGTATTGAATTGCTGAGTTGTTGATTTGAAGCACAAAAATTGTTTTAGGCTATGTAAGATTGCAGCACATTTGGTTTGAAAAATATGACCAGAAAAAAGGATTATTTAGACTTAAAATATCAATCTAGGATGAACACAAGATGATATTCATCCAGGTGAGTGAAACTTTTGGACTGCTCGTTTCTGTCGATGCCTGATTAAATTACTGTAATTACTTTGTTTTAGCAGCAGATTTCGTTCTTAGCTAAGTTTTCGTTGAAATACCAAGAGTTGGTTTCAGATTCGGTTTGTGTTTTAGGACCTTTTTAAACTGAATTGTTCTCATGTTTAATAATGATTTTTAATTATGTGTTTTGAAGATCAATAGTGACTGTGGAATTATGTAAACATGTATTGTGCGTGTAATTTTTTAGTAGGCGCGATTTTACGTGGAATTATAGATATCGAAAGCGGTACGTATAGGTACGTGTACTTGTTTGTTTGCGTGTATAATTTTATGCGTAGGTGGACATATTATTCACAGAACTTTTTCATAATCTGTCAGCTGACAAGTGTTTTGGAAGTTAATTAGACCAGGTGATTTGCAAGGTGCCGTGCGTGTGTATATACTAGTGTGCAGGTGTACAAGATGATCCGTCTAACTCATTTAACTGTTAGTCACTGTGAACCAATTAATTAATTACACGATTAACTTACGCTCGATAAAACTGTTCAAAATTTCTTTCATAAATTTTAATGTCACAAGAACATTTTGATATCCTCTATCGTTCAAATAATACAACCATTCCTTACTGTTACAGATGATTCTTTTCGACCACTTCAAACTTCATTTAATGGCTTTGGCACATTTCTTCCACAAATCGCTCTGCCTTCAATAAAAAAATCCATTCTATTTAGCCACGTAAATATTATTCAATTATATTTACTTTATCGTTATTTTCTAATAACTCATTTTATTAACTCAATGTAATTAAAAATTCTATTAATTGGTTAAACAAGTTATTTAATAAATAAATAAATAAATAGACAGCTTGAAATATTGTTTTTAAAGTTTTTATTTTATTTTTTTTGTAAAACTTAGGGTGGTATTAAAAACAAGCATTGGTAATGTTTAACTAGAGACTAGAGCTTATTTTATTTAATAAACACCCACCTTTTTTAAATAACGTTTATTAACTTACCAATAAAAAGCATGATGTATTGAGCCATCAAAAATATATAAAACTTTTACAAATGAATGATTTTATAATGGAAAACTTTTACAATTAATGATTTAATGATGGAAAACTTTTACAAATGAATGATTTTATATCGTAAATGATTTTATAGATGGAAAATTTAAAAAAATGAACAATTTATGTATGAAAAACTTTTACAAATGAATATCTTTTAAATGAACGATTATTTTGAAACATTGCGGCTTTTAAATAAAAACAAGGCATTTTGGTGATGTTTCTTAATAAATACTTGGTTTTCTACTGTGGAAACAATCTTGTTCTGAGCAATAAAAATTTTCAATGTGCTTGAGTACTTGTACTTAAGTACAATTTAAAAATATGTACTTAGTACTTAGTACTTATACTTAAGTACATTTTCTGAGTACTTACGTAAACACTGGTTGTTAGCATTCAAACCTTTTTTAACGTTTCTTAATAAACGTGTAACTTATTGAAAAAAGCTTTACTTAAATAGTTTAGTGTTGTAAAAAATTCCACAAAATTTACAAAAATAATTGAAATGCCAAATCAAATTCCAAAAAATTCCAAAAAAAGTCAAATTACGCAAAAATTTCGAAGCAGGCAAAAATTCCAAAAAACGCAAAAATTTCAAAATACGCAAAATTCCAAAAAATTCCTACTTTTTTTTTATATAAAAAACAATAAATAAAATGTAAGTAATGATTCGGCCTGCGGACTCCAGTTAGACAACCCAGACTTAGGTACAACAAGTGACAAAAACACAACGCAATGAGATAGCTTGTTTAGTTTTTCATTTATCCATGTAAACGCAGTTTTTTTAAATTATTATTCAATAAAAATTTAGCATATTCACAAAATATACACTTCGAGATTTTTATTCACGAATTTAATTCTAAGCTGTTTTATCGATATCAAAACGCACCCTCGTGACGTCACTAGCGTCCTTTTTTGAAATTTTCATTGCACTTCCGAGTCGTCTGTGAAAGTTGCGTTAGACCGAAGTTGAATTTGATTTGAAAAAAGTTTTGAAAGATTGATTGTATTTGTAAAGAGAAGATGCGTTATCTTTTATTTCTTTTTATTATCTGTTTTGTCTTACGTGACTCGTTGGAATCTTGCCATGTTCTTGAGGATGAGATAGTATGTTTGAATGAAGGGATTCCTGAATCAAACGTAGATTGGAGTAAGATAGATGCATTTAAAGTAGTTTGTAGAAATAAATGTAAAAAGCTGAATGAATACAGGAAAGTAATAAACAAAGAAGAACTTCAGACTTTTATTATTTGGCAAAGTACAGTTCCAAAAGAAGAATCAGAAGTTGAAGTTAAAAAAAAAATAAACTCTTTAGAAATATGTTACAGCACGATCAACATTCTGACCAAGAATCTGCTGCAGGGAACGTCTTGTGGTCTTGTTCTTTTTCAATCAGTAACGATTGGTGGAAGCAGACCAGGTGCTTTTAATGGTCTTGCTGCTAACCGGTTGGAATTTGTTGATGTAACTTTTGAAATATCTCCAGAGGGAATATTTGAGGGAAGTCAGATTGAGAATATAACTATAATTCGTTCAACTGGATTGAAGATGGAAACTTTTGACTTTCTTGGTTCGAAAATTAAATATCTAAGTTTGACTGATGTGAAGCCGACTTTCCATTTTGATGAAATGAAGGTGAAGTGTGATTTTATTGATTAATTATTTTGAATTATAATACAATCAAATGTTGACTTTTTACTAGGTTGCATTGAAAGAAATGTTGGTTTTGACACGATCATTTTACCTACTAGATGTTTATCACTGTTCTTCCATTAACTAATTACCTATTTTTTATTGATTATATTATAATGAATTATATTAATTATTATTATATAATGGAACGTAATACAATTACAAATAACAATTGCAGACGAACGAAAAGTTAAGCTTTGATTATCTGAAATTCAACGGAAGCATCGACTCGTTCAATTTCTTAGAGAACGACAACATAACTGTTAAAGAACTTGTTATTTCTCGAATGTATGGACATGCATGGAATTTCAGTAATTTCAATCAATTAAAGAACAACTTGACAATATTAAAACTGTCAAATAACAAAATTGTTGATCCAATAATCGATTTAAATAAATTTCTTTCATTAGAGGAATTAGACCTTCATCAAAATAACTTATCGGAATTTCCAAATTTAGTAGACTTATTGCCAGGACTCCAGAAAATTAATTTAGCAGATAATCCTTTTAAATGCGATTGCATATCGATGTCTTATGTGAGAGGGGACAAATGGAGTCGTCTTAGTGTTCTGGATTCCATAACTTGTAAAAGAAATGAAGACATATTTAAAATTGAAGATTTTCTAAGCCAAAATTGCTTTACATCTGTGCCGTATCTATCCAGTACAACTACAGCTATTAAAAAAACCCTGTGGCACATTAGAATACAAAATTTCACATCGTCGGTGACAGAAAAAAATGTTTTGATGATCATGTGTGTAGTAGTGGGAGATCCACCACCTTTCATTCTGATTCACTTGCCTGACAACTTCACCAAGTATTATAAAAATTCAGAACAAAAAAAGCAATTCATAGCTATTTATAGAATCAGAAACATTACGATCGAGCACATTGGAACGTACACCTGCAATGGAACTAACAAAAAAGGAAGTGTGAAGGCCAATCTGACTGTTAATGCTGATGTTATTCCAGACGAAATTTCAGCTTCTGAAACCATTATTGCATTTGTTACCACTTGCAATGCTTTACTGATTTCAATTTTTGTGTTAACTTGCTGCATTTGATATTTGAACTCGGGAGAACCATGATGTAAGACGCTGTTATTTCAGGATGGCACTGACTGGTGCTTATTAGTAATATCGTTTTGTATATTGGTAGTGGTAGGTATAATGAGCCTAGTGCTTATTAGTAAGATATCGTTTTGCATATTGGTAGATATAATAAGATGTTTGATTTATTTAAGCCCCTGAGACAATGTAAATATTTTGATGGTTTTAAATAGACCAAAACGTTTTTGTGGTAAAAATTGAAAGTTTGATGTAAAAATTAGCAAGGTCTGCTCATCTTATGTGCTTCATTTTCATTGACATTGACCTTCAACAGTAAGTTCAGCAAAGAAATAGAAGGATAGGACAGGATGGATGGATAATTAAAGATGTTTATGACCTTGACATTGTTTTATTGATTGTTTTGTGTTACTTCAGTTTTTATTTCTTCATTGTTTTACTTTTAATGCTGTTACGCTAGATTCGGGTTTGGTTTAAAAAATTGAAATCTTTGAAAACGGTTTTCTTTTTAAATTAGTCGTGAGATTTCAGAATGATCAGTGCGTGTAGTTTCATCTGTAAATATTTTACAAAAAAGCTTCAGATGGAAAATTAAAAAGCAAAAAATTAGAGTAGGAATAGTAGGATTAAATGAATAGAAAAAGTTCACAGATATGGTTTTCCGTTGAATTCGCGCGAGGGAGCTGCTAAACGTCACTTAAATATTACTGTTATACAATATTGGTACAAGCTCTTGATTGATTGGATGTTCCATGAAATTTAATAGCTGATTGCTCTTATCTTGAAGAATTTTTTAAGCTTACGATGTGTTTATAATGGAAATAGCAGAAAAAATTTGTGGCTGCCCTAAAAGGAGCACCAGTTGATACAAAACGGAAATTAACCTGAAAATATGCTAGGGAACATTTTTATACGTTTATTAACAGCTTTATCTTTTTGCCCAAAATATTGCCTTTGCTGTATTAAAGAAACAGCAACATATCTCCACTATGTGCTAGTTACATGGACTGAAGCAAATTTTGTTAAAAACATTTTATGTTTTAGAAACAAAAAACGTTATATTCATTAAATAATAATGTTAAGTTTTATTTAATTTAATCTTAGTTGTGTATTTTCCCTATTTAGAAAACAGTTTTTTAAAATTAAAGTTATATAAAAGACCGTTTTGTTTCTTTTAAACAATCTCCAGAGGGAATATTTAAGGGAAGTCAGATTGAAAAAATAATTATAACTCATTCAACTGGCTTGAAGATGGAAACTTTTGATTTTCTTGGTTCGAACATTAAATATCTAAGTTTGACTGATGTGAAGCCGACTTTCCATTTCCATGAAATGAAGGTTAACTGTAACTTAAACTCAGCATCTCTGAGACTTGACATGCGTCTTTATGAGATTGTTTTTATGGCATTAATAAGTGTCGTTTTGAACTTCAGTTGACCGTATTTCTTACGTTTATTTGCATCTTCCGTTGGAAGTTTTTTGTTTTTGTTCCTTTGAACCTTGAGAAAGATACTCTTAAACTTTAACTTGCTGCACTGATTTGATTTTTTAGTTAAGTTTTCAAATCAGCATTTTTTGTTGTCGTTACATGATATTATAAATGGTTTTGTGTGGTGAAGAAGTTGAAGCCTTTTGAAGTGTTAGTGTTGAATTGTTCATTCGGTTTTTCGAGCTCGTTTGTATAGGCAGGTTGTTGAATGGCGTACCTCTGACTTGTTGAAATATATTTAAAAAAATTTTAAAAGTCGCACCCAATAAAAACGTGCATTTACCTAACTCCACGACAGTACAACTTCTTCATGCGAGTTCAACGAAATGAAGGAATTGCTAGTACGAGGTTGGAAGTTGTCAATCGAACAGGTAGAGAGGTTTACCATTGATTTATCAATAAGATTTACATTTTCCATCCTGTGTGTGAGTGTATGTGGTGTACGAGGGGTTGTCTAATTAAAATAATCATCGTACACCCTTGGAATTTACGCAAAATTCCAAATAACGCAAAAATTAAAAAAAAAAAACCGCAAAAAGGAATTTTTTTGAATTTTTGCTTCGTGCACACATCTGGAGAGTGGTCAATTGGCCAACTCCTCGGATTAATCTCAACCACTTCAAACTTCATTTGATGGCTGTGGCACATTTCTTCCATAAGTCCACAAGTCACTCTGCCTTAAAAAAAAACCGATTCTATCGAGCCATTTAAATATTTTTTAATTTTATCTCTATTTCCAATAACATGTTTTTAATAACTCAATGCTGAAATATAATCAAAAAATGATTTAAAGATGGAAACCGTTTTGCAAATGAATGATGCTGTGCGCCCCTCTCAAATTTTTTCAGTTTCACCCCACCCAAGCAACACTGACTACAGGCCTACAGCACGGAACCCTGTTTACGTACCCGCTTGACTGATCATAAAGTGGGACATTTGTTTGATATTTCTGAGCAGTTAGAGCAACCACATAGTCTAATTACCACATTTAATCATTTGAAGCGATTGAGATCCTGACTTGATTGAATTTCCTATTATAATGGTATAGAAAAAGAAATGTTCTTTATTTATTATTTAAAAGTTCAATAAAATTTTTTAAAAATCCTTAATTTTTGACGGGGTATTTCTGATATTAATTTTTTTTCAGGACCTGAATCGGGCCATTTCAGAAGCCGAAGGCGTTTTGGCAGATTTTTTTCACCTTTCTTGCCGGCTGGTACCGGTAAGTCGTATTGCTGATAAAGATTAAATTCTTTGTTTTGCTGAGGATGATAAAGGGTAAAATTTTTTATGATGACTTAGATGGCTAAACCAGAGGCCACCTGGGCAGAAAATATCAGCAGTGGTGACCTCTCTGAGAACAAAAAAGAACTGGTGGTGAAATTTCTAGAGACGCACTGTCAATTGAATACCCATACATTACAGCAACGTCTTGGGGCAATTCTAGGAGACTCTGTGGTGACCCCGAATGAGTAGGTAAGTCATTATTGTGATTGATGGCTGAATGGCCAGCAGAACAAAAACATGATCGTCAACAACACCAACTATATGAGTTATCTTTTAAAAAATCTACAAAAAAACCTGATAAAATTTAAACTTTCACCGGTATCTTTAACACAGCACATTAGAAACATTAATATTTATTAAAAACAATCAAAAATTATGAATATTACCGCTACGTTATAATGGTACTAAATTATACTGCTAAAGAATTTCTTTTCTTTTATAACTCATTAATACAAAATAAGTTTTTTCTTGAAATCTGTCTAAAACTCCTGAGACATACTTAGTGAGTGGCCCACCTCGACCCAAGCAGAGGTTAGTTCATTGTCACAGCAACAAGCTAATCGTAGGGAATGGAAGTTGCAGTTGATTGATAAATGGATCTACTTCAAATATAATAGTGTTGGTGTGTGTATGTATGTGTATGTGTGTGTATGTTTGCGTGCGTGCGTTCGTGTGTGTGTGTGTGTGTGTGTGTGTGTGTGTAATCTTTAGTGGTTGTGAATGTTAAATGTGATCGCTTTAAAATAATATTTAGTTTGTACTTTCTTTATGGTTTTGTTTCATTTAGCAGACTTAGCAAATCTTTCTTTTTTGACCCTTCCTCCCAATGTTTTTCTTTTTTTTTCTTCTCTCTTAACTTTTTCTTCTTTTTCTCAATTATCTTTCTCTCTCATTCTCTGTCTATTTTTTAATTTTTTTTTATCATGGAACCCTTAATTTACTCTATTTCTATTTCCGGGTTTTTCAATCAGTCTTTTCCTACTTCTTTAAAAATGTACTTCTAGTAAATAATAAATGAATAAATGAATAAATTAATGGAATGAATAAATCAATGAACGAACAAACGAACGAACGAACAAAAGAATAAACAGATCATTGAATTAATTAATTTAATAACATAAATAAAATCAACAAAAAAACTGAAAACTAGAAATTAATAAAAACAAAAGAGGAAGAAATAATCTAAACAGATAGATTGGTGGAATGGTAATAAAAAGAGATGGAGCATTCCTCATGCACTCCTGTTCGGAGTCCCGCGTTGGAGTCGTTTGTCAAAATCGCCTACCGTCTCCAATGGAGCGTGTCGCATGTTCGAAATGCATCCATGCATGGACGCTTCCGTTAGTTCGTCTGCCTGTCTGTCTGTGTGTCTGTCTGTTTGTTTGTCTGTCTGTTTGTTTGTTTGTTTGTTTGTTTGTTTTTTCCGATATCAGCAAAGAAAACTTTTGTTTTTGGAAGATAAAAGTTTGAAGATGATTAGCCAGAAATATAAGACCTACAAAAACCATTTTCGAAAATTTCTTCAGTAACAAAAACTCCAGGTTAGTTGAACTAAATTTCTAATAAGACCAGTTCTTACCAATTCTTAAAGTCCTCAATGAGACCAGCCAGCATCGAACTTTATGGAAACGGTTGGGGTGAAGGTATGTAGAACGGTCAAGATTTTGAGAGAGTCTAATGTTCTCAAAAATATTTCGATAATGATTCGTGATTATTTGTGAAAACAAATCTGGCCAGTTTCGGGACGTTGGGTGGACAAACAACAGACCAGCTGTGCCCCCGTAAGGACCAGCCTCGCAGTATCTTCTGCTTCTTCTTCAAAGATGCTGCGAAGATCTCCGTCGTTAGCAATCTAAAAAAGGGAAATGCAAATGAATAAACGTGTGTGGTGGGGATTTTGGCGGTCTCGTTGTGCATCGGGCCGGATGATTTATGACGAATAAGATAAAGGAGATGATGGTGATGATGATGAAGTGAAACGGAAGAAATGGTGAATGAATATCGAGGAAAGAGGTTGAATTGGAAATTGAAGAACGGAAAGAGAGAGAGAGAGAGAGAGAAAGAGAGAGAGAAAGAAAAAAAGAGAGAGTAAATACGGGGCATATAGTGTCTATAATGAACATACAGGACAAGACACAGTTCCAAAATACGACTCAGGAAATCCACAACACCAGAGTCAGAGAGTTGAACGCAGGAAAATTGGTTTCTAAAAGTTTTATTTAATTTATATTTACACTGCATGTAATAGAATAAATATTTGAATTGAATTTTAACAAGTCTCAATAATTCTCTTTTTCAACCCTTTTTCCTCAAATGGCAGAAGACAAAACGAACTTCTTTTCTTCTTTTTTTCCTCTCTCATTCTCGACCCAGACTAAAACAGAAACCGGGGACTGCAAAGGGTTCTATATTTAGAAAAAGAAACCATTTATTGAATAATAAAATTTTTTGTTTAAAAACTCTTTTATTGAAACTGGTTTTTTATCTCCTTATTTTATGTCTTTTCCTGTTGGCAGGCTCAGCGTGTGTAAGTTTGTGCTCGTTTGTAAAGTGTACGTGAGGTGAAAATAAGGTCTGTGTGCGGTTTTTGCCGGCTAGAAAATAAACAGTTTCATGTGTATTCTCATTGGAACCCGTGAAAGTGGTTATGTTTCTGTTTTAAACAAAATTTTCTTTATTATCTAATTCCGTCTCTCCGAGCAAAGTGAAACTTAGAAGAAAAATTACCAAAAGTCGTGGCAGTCGCACTTACGTGTATCCAGATCAACCACATTCCCGGCTGCACTACCTCCAGTCCCCCTACCCCGCCCCCACTACCTTCGGCCCTACTATCCCCGGCCCCACTACCCCCCCCGGCCTCCACTATCTTCTCCTTCATCGACCCTCTCCGGAGATATTGCAATTCAGACGAGAGAATTCATATCGGTTCTGACGTTCCGCACACAGGAGTGGGTTCGCTTTAGAGTCTGCAGGAATTCGACTGTAGTTGATGTTGTTGTTGTGCTGATGGTGGCGGTGGTCGTTGCAGTAGTTGTTGTTGTAGTAGCAGCCGCACCAGCAGCAACAGCAGCAGCAGCAGCAGTAGTAGTAGTAGTAGTAGAATTGTAAGTCTTAGACCTAGATCACTTTTGAGAAGTTGCGATTGATGTTTTGTCTTTATTGTGACAGTCAGTGATGTTGCTGTGGTGTGTCATAAAAAGAAACATTAGTAATTATGTCCCCAGATATAGAACAAACAACACTCATAATATAACACACAGACACACATTCAGTCACGCACACACATACACACGCACACACCGCACACACCAAAATTACAATATATTTAATAAGAATGTGGAAGATGGCATAAAAAGATGACGATGTGCAAAGAAAGAGCGATATGATTAATTCTTAGAGAATCCATCACAATAGAAATATTACTTTCTCCACGTTTCGAACTGACGTCGCTTCGCTGCTGCCGCGACTGGCGTAGGCGGCGTAGGCGGCGTAGGCACTACATACTGCGGGGGGCCATAAATAATAATAATAATAATAATAATAATAATAATAATAATAATAATAATAATAATAATAATAATAATAATAATAATAATAATAATAATAATAATAATAATAATAATAATAATAATAATAATAATAATAATAATAATAATAATAATAATAATAATAATAATAATAATAATAATAATATAAATAATAATAATAATAATAATACTATTATATATGTATGTATAATATTAAGAAGTTTAAAAAAATTTTAAAATTGAATAAAAAAAGATAGAACACAAAGAAATTGATTCAGCGCCAATATCGCTGTCATTTTTTTTTATGCATCTAACACCAAATTCAAATGTACCGCTAGAAAATTAAATTACAGATTGACTGAAAGTGAAATAAAATAAAATAAAATAAAATATATGATATTATAATATAATATAATAAATTACAATTTTTACTCCCATTGAACTTTTAAGTTATGACTAATAGACCCCCATTCAACAAATAAATGACGGAGATACGTTTTATTGCGAATACCGCGAATACCATCGCTTTCCAATCCCATCTGGCTTAACGGTGAAAAATTAAAAATTAACCCAGCCATATTTCAGTGCTTGAAATATCTGGCTTCGAGGATCAAAAGTCAAAAGGTCAGCAGGGATCACCAGGGTTGAAAGGTGAGAGACGAGGTTGACCGGTTGCGTAATTTCTCCTCCTGGAAGCGAATTTGTGAGGGGATTCTGTTAACTTATCTTTCACACAATGTCGTCTCTTTTGAATTTATCTTGTTTTTAAATAAATATAAATATATATTATACTATAAAACTTTTATAAAAAACTTTTTTTTAAATAAATATAAATAAATATAAATATATATATATATATATTATAAAACAGCAATAACATCGAGGCTAAGAGATAAACCAACGATTTCCACGGCTTGATTGCGCACTGTTCGAGAGGTTTGTGCTTATATGTATGGTTTAAGATTTGATGCTCGGAGACTTGACCGGGAGACATAAATGCTTCTTGCCAGCTGTTCTTGAGGGCGACCGGTTTGAATCCGAAGAGCCGAACGAGGTCGAAAGTTATATCTCTGAAATATTCATCGGCCTGTGTGCTGCTTCTTCGTACGGGAATTAATTTTGTGGCAACGCACTCGCTGTACTGTCGTGTAGATTTTTGTACTTAGACGAGCACACATACGTTTATTTTTTTTTTATAATCGAGCATACAAAACTGCACACAGCAAAAAAAATAATTAAGGAAGGGTGCGTTCAAGATCAAACAATCGCGTATACACTTTTAAAATTAATTGAAAATGGATGCGTCTTGTTCAAGCTTTTGTTCATGTGCTTTCTTTACATTGAAAGAATCACGAAAAGAATACGAAGCAACAGAAGTAATAAAGAACCAATGGGGGTCTGTGCACCGCGGGGTCATATGTACGGACTTGGGTCCGTGCAGCTCGGGGTCACATGCACGGATGAGGGCACGTGCACCAGCGGGTGACTTTAAGGGCTGACCATTGTGTGAATGTAATTATTTAGTACTTAATTTTAATTCATTTTTATTTCAACTAACAGCATTTTTAAATTGTAAATTTATTTATTCATTCATTCATTTTAATTTTGGTAAATTGTAAAACATCGCTAAACGGTAAAGACCCAATTAATTCATCCAACATGGGCAACACAAAATGACTCCTCCCGACTAAAAATAATTTTCTTCCAGAGTTTTCTTTTATTTTTCAGCCTCATTAAGACATTCAGCTTCAAAAGACACAACAGCAGGCCCCGGTAGGGTCGGGATGAATGGACGCCGCCGTGGCTTCGGATGTCCCGGGAGGTAACTAGATTTTGTTAAGGAGTTTTTTTTTTTAAATTAACATTTTTATATAAAAAAAATAATTGGGATTTTTTTTCATTTAATTAAAAGTTAACTTCTTATTGATCGTCGTGCTATTATAACCAGGAGTAAACCAATCAATGTAGAAGTTTATGTTTTTCTTGAATAAACTATAAATTTACATGTTTTGAGATGGCTGGATTAAAGAAAAACTGAAAAAAATCTTGAGCAAAAAACTTGATTAAATTTTGATTGTATTTTTAAGTTTATGACCTTTCAATAAGATAATGGTAGACCCGATCTGTCGGTTACCTCCCTCCCCCTCCCTTCAATAAAATCAGCCAGACTAAACAAACAGAAATACATATATAATAAAATAATATTTAAACATAAAATGTATGATTAATTAGCAAATGTTCAATGTGCAATAATTGTCGTGGGTTCTGCCTGTGCCTATCTTCGAAGGGATTCTGGATTTGATAGACCGTGTTCATCTTCATGGAGGCTGTGCTTGATCAAATGTGGTATCCGTGTAAAGACCATTTGGCGTTTTCCCGTTTGGCATTCGAGTCAATGAAAAGGGGAAGGAGATTTGATAAGAAGGAAGATAAAAGATGACAAACGTGTGTGGTATTTGTGAGATGATAATATAGAGGGAGAAAGAGAGGGAGAGAAAGAGAGAAAAGAATGATGATATAGAGAGAGTGGTCAGGAAAGAGAGAAAAGAATGGCAAAATGAGATAATAGAGGGAAAGAAATGCAAAAAGGAAAAAAGAAAAAAAGGATAAGAAAACGAAATCGAAACTAGGACGATGATTGATTGCTGGAACATTTGCTAATATTGAATGCAGATCGACAGAAGCAGCTCCGCTACAGATTTCTGAACACCATTTAATTGTTATGACCATCATCATCATCATCATCATCATAGCCGTCGTCATCATTACCATCGTCGTTATCTTTATCATCATCATCATCATCATAGCCGTCGTCATCATTACCATCGTCGTTATCTTTATGATCATCATCATCATCGTCGTCGTCGTTGTTGTCGTCGTCGTCGTCGTCGTCGTCTGCGTCATCAGTATCAGCAGCAGCAGCAGCACCAGCAGCAGCAGCAGCAACAACACTAGTATTGTTTCTTTTATTTTGCAAATTCACTTTTTACACGTCGAATATTGCATAAATCTAATAATTATAATATCGACGTGCTGACCTTGACCTAACTTGACCGGAGTAATATCGCACGGGTTGATTGGTCGGTCGATACATGGAAGGGACTATTTTTGTAGGAATCTCCTTCTTCGATTGGCGATTATTTCGGACACAATTTCGAGTCTTTTTAGTGGAAATCGGTTGAGTTTTTGTTTTCCTATTCTTTCTGATTTGTATTATGTGAATTTCAACTTAAATGATAACAAAGACATTACAATTCAGAAGTTAGTAAGAGAAACTTTAATTTAAATATATCTATACAATTAAATATATTAAAATTAAACATATCTATAGAATTAAATATATTAAAATTAAACATATCTATACAATTAAATATATTAAAATTAAATATGTCTAAACAATTAAATATATTAAAATTAAATATATCTATACAATTGAATATATAGGTATGCATTACAATTTACATATTTAACTATAACATAGTGGCGATGATGATGATGATGATGAATATGGGTGGTAAAATTACGGGAATACTATACTGAATGGGAAATGTTCCAGCAATACATTCACCAAAAGTTAGCGGTGGAATACCATGGTGATTAAGCGATGATCATAACGGAGACATCTGGTGAGGATAATTCACTGGTTTAAAATGGTTTGAAGATGCAAAAGAAAAACAATAAAGAATTTCTGGTGGTTAGAAAAATAATGCAAAATCGATGGGTATATTTTTTTTCTATTTACGGATATATAGAAATAATATTCAATTTCAACCGGCTGGCAACCACGCTTTATTGAATTTTATCTTCTCTTCCGGATATTCGTATAAATTATATCAGTTGAAACTCTGCTGTATATGTATGTGTTCGGTTTGTGTGATAATTCTCCACTTTCACTTTCGCTATTTCATTGATTTTTAACTTTTTAATTTTTCGCCGGATTGGTTTTTAGATTTCTCTCGCTCGGTCACAACACCTGACTAGAACGCTTTTGAATAAATACTTAAATTAGAAATGGCTTAAATTTCCTAAGTACATACATTCGCTCAGGCAAAACTTCAAGAAAAGCATAAACTTTATTGATCGAGTTGAACTAATGACCTAATAAATTGAGGCTCCACAAACACTGGTCTGACGTCGAATGGTTCAGCTTAATCGATTTCCTCGGACGTCAAGCGACGTGTGGATGAGCGTTTGAGCGACCGACGCCGCTGACGCTCGAGTCGCTGGCAATTTCAAACGGCTTGTCGCTCTTCTGGTGCAGTAGCAGTCGCTTTGCTTGATTTTTGAATCTGATCGTCAACGAGGTGAAGTTTGAGAAGGAATAATTTGAGAGCGGAGATCATAAAACGATGACGATTTTAATGACGATGGAGTTGACGATGAAGATGATGCTGATGATGATGTTGTTGATGATGACGATGACGATGATTATGACAAAGACGACGACGACGACGACGATGATGATGATGATGATGATGATGAGGATGAGGATGAGGATGAGGATGAGGATGATGATGATGATGATAATGATGCTGTTGGAGAAGGTGATGCTGTTGATTTAAGAGAAGATAAATGTGATTGAATAATTTCAACAGTAAGTAAGGTCGATAATTGGAAGTGTGAAAGTGCTGATAAAAATGGAGCCACTGATGATTATGATGATTATGATTATGGTGATGATGATGATGATGATGATCAAGATGATTAAGATGACCTTATTATTTAGTAAGTAAGTTGACATCAACCCGGTGACGCATACTCTCAATGTCATGTCAAAAACTGTTGCGTGCAATAACTTCTCAGTGTGTTCTTAAATTTCTGAATAGTCGGAGACACTCTGGGGGAGATGACTGTGGTGATGATGATGATGATGATGATGATGATGATGATGATCGTCCTGATGACGACGTAGAAGGTGATGATGATGCTAATGGTGATGATTATCGTGGTGATACTAATGATGATGTTAGTGATGATGATGATTCACTTATTAATAAATAGAAAAAAGGATGTAGGGGATAAAAAAAAAGAACAGGTATTTCGACGTGGTGCGTCTTAACTGGTCACAACTTTAAATGTGACCTGCAGTGTTTGTTGTGTTATTTAATTCCGAGTGAGTTTTTAAGTTTTTAATTTTTTTCAGGTGTTTGTTGACCTGACCTTAGGTCAACGAACGTTCTTGATGTCAAACTTGATGTTTATTTTTGGCTCAGCTAATGTGGCGAGCGGGGTATGTATGAATGAGTGAAGAAAGAGTGCTTCTATTTGGTGACGACTATGATGATGATAAGGATGATGATGATGATGATGATGATGGTGGTGGTGTGGTGGTGATGGTGATGATGATGATGATGATGACGATGGTGATGATGATGATGATGGTGGTGGTTGTGGTGATGATTATGATAATGATGGTGGTAGATCAGATTTTTATTAATTTCATAAACCGTCCAGAATGATGTATTTTAGGTTGTTGTTGAATTTATTAAGCGCTCATGTGAGCGAAAAAAGAGAAATTATTGAGACAATAAATCATATTTAAAATTATTCTTCTATTTACCGCTTAAGAATTCCCATTTTGAAATGAGAAAAACATACAAAAATTCAAGTATTTTCATCGGAAAAAGGTTTCTTTTTAATAATTAAACACCCGAAATGAATATTCATAAGATAAACAGATTTCTTCATCTTTTTAAAATAACTTCTTAAAATAGCTTTGAGATGAAATTATAAATTTAATTCACGAAGCGTCTCCATGTTGACATCTTCTTTAATTGCCAATTTCATAACTTTGTCCACAAAAAAAAAACAAAAAAAAAATCAGAAAAGTTTAAATTTTAAACTTGTAAGTGAAAAATTAAAAGAAAATACGTTTGTAAAATAATAAATTTAAATTAATAAAAGAAAATATTTTTTCCCCGTTATGTTTTTTGTTGCGTTTTAGAAGCTGAGACGCCTTTAATCCGAATGTGTGCGGAGTACCCGGGTTCGGTTTTCACCCGGGTAATTCTCACACATTCTACAACACTTTACCGATCCGGTCGCTTTACCAGCTTCTCACTATCTGGTCGTATTCGAAAGAAATATTTACTAATTATAATGGTATCATGGAAACAGATTTCAATTTGGCTTCGTCGATGTTGAGCTAGAAAAATATTTGCTACAAATGAAACAAATACAAAATACTAAAAAAAAGTATTTATGAGAATAAATACATTTTTTGAACTGAAAAATTGATTAAATATATTTAAAACCGCTTTCTTATAATTTACCGAGAAATCGATTCGGAATGCATGTGACGCAACAGGAGAGAGAAGAGCTGAGCGAATAGCGAGATGGACACTTAGTAAGAAAGGAACGTGTTCGAACTCGGATGGATCCGCGTATTAATCGCCTGGTGCTGGTCGCGTGATCAAATTGCCCGTTCTTTGTCATTGGTGGGGAACGAAGTGGAGTGGACGTATGAATTGGGTGGAAAGGCGGATGAGTGCATGTGGGTGGGGGTGGATGAGTGCATGTGGGTGGGGGTGGATGAGTGCATGGTGGTGGGTAGATGAGTGCATGTGGGTGGGAGTGGATAAGTGCATGGTGGTGGGTAGATGAGTGCATGGGAGTTGGTGGATGAGTCTATGGGGTGAATGGATGAGTGTATGGGGGTGGGTGGAGGAGTGAATGTAATTTTATATCTTGGGTGGATAAGGGGGTGGTGTTTGCTAATTAATGGGTGAATTGATGAACGGTTTTCTAAATTAGTTGTTCAGAAAAAGTGAAAAAGAAAATGAAAGAGAAAAAAAAAACGAAAAAAATGTGGTAGTGCAATGGAAGTAATTAATTGGAAATGAACTTTGAAAGAGCGCAGTTTTTGAAAGAAACAAATTTCCTGCCTCGGCGCCTCCATTTTGTTGGAAGTGCGAGGGGTCATCGGTCAGGAATTAACCACAAAGACACCAAATCGTACAAGATAATTTATTTAGCACGCGCTTTTCTCCGGCAGAGTACAGAATTTTTTAAATCCTATTTTTCATCTAAAAAACATAAATTTAAGTGATTTATCGTTTTTTTTTCTTTTAAATTTTATTTAATTTTTTTTGCCGAAGAGCAATTAAAAACCCGAAAAACTTTCGAAATCATCATCATCACCGTCATCGTCGTCTCGTCGTCATCTTGAGAAATAAATTTAATTTTCTGCTTAAAAAATACTTTTTTTAGTTTCTCGAAGAACCGGTGAAAAATGAAAAATTAACGACCATCTCTTATTTTCTTTTATTTCAACCGTGCTGAAGAGGAAAAGCCCTCTGGAAAAAGGAAAGAGAGCGCTGATTCCTGGAGCTGCAATTTGGATCGAGAGAGCGAAAGAGAGAGAGCATCTCCAACAGCCACGTGTAACCGAAGATGTGGCTCTCATTTCATTGGATCAGTTTCGGCATTTCTTAGGTGACATCAAGTTAAGGTCAGTCAAAAACCGACCAGGATGAGCATTGATCATGCCAAAGCAGAACAGGTGTACTTACTGGATTATTCTCTCCAAAAAGACTGCATTCCCCACATTCCGCCTCCCCCCAACAGTTTTCAAAATTTACCAGTAACTTATAATAGTAATAGTATAGTTTAGTAGCAATAGTCATAAGACAATACTTGGTGTTGGGCTGAGGGTTCTCGATCGTTAAAGATAACGAGAGATCTTGAGCCTTCCGCCGCTCGTCCTCGCTTAAATGGATACTGGAGTCGTTCCAAATGGGAGACACTTGTTAAGTTTGATGATTGTAGTGGTGCTGGTGATGACCGCAGAGGTGGTGGTGATGATCATGATGGTAGCTACAAGTCATATAATTTTAGACACAGCTTGTTGTTTGCTGATTACGACTAGAGACTAGTTTGACCTTTAGACTGAAATTCAAAGGTCACTCTTGGATAAATCGTAGGCTTTCAGCCGGTAAAAAGAGAAAATAGAAAAGAGGAAGACACAAAATTGACAAAAAAAGTGAAAAACGTTAAAAATATCTATTAACAACTACAAAATTCGGTTGCCGGACTGGATGTATTTCTGCCAATTAAACCTCCATGCTGGAGGCGCGTAAGCATTGTCAGGCAGGTGGAGGCTGGAGGAAGAGGAAGAGAAAGAAGATGAGAAAAAAACCCATAAATAGGAGAATAGTGATGACGATGATTGTCTCGGAAGTTCACACTTCCTGTTTATTCATTTTTTTTATATTTATTTTTCGTATTTAAATAAATGCGTTTTTATCATTTACTGTTTTTATACATTTATTTTTTTTGTTCAGTTAATTTTTTATTTCTTTGAGAAAAATTGAGGCTGGAGGGATCGACGAGTCCCCTTAATAAAATCATTTGTTGGACATAAAAAGAGGATGAACTTTGTAAAATAATTTATTTAGTATAGGTCATTAGCAATTTACGATTATTCGGGGTCAAAACTCAAAATCAGGTTCAAACTTATATTTTGAATAACAGTAATGGGATGCGCCAGAACCCTACATAGACTAATTTTTGAAGCCCACCCCCCGTTAGCAACTCAGCCCGGTACGTTTGACATGCATTTCAAATACGACCCGTGCTGACTTATGCTTTTTTGCTTATTGTTTATGATGACTCACACTCGGGACCCGAATTAGTCTGTTTTGATAACCTTAACATGGCGTACCGTGTAGGGCTCAAATGCTCCCCCCGTGTAGAGCTCAAATATGCCCCGTGTAGGGCTCAAATGCGCCCCAAGGACTAACTAACAAAAATGGGAACGACCTTCCAGAAAACAAATTGCAGGCAAATCATTATTTAAAAATTTATTGAATCGCTTATGAAGTAATTGGTCGAAATCGTTTTAGTAGAAAAGCGAACGAATGATTTTCCATTCAAACACAAAGAAACTATAAGAATTGTATTATTACTGTGACTGCTAACTAAATAACTACAACTGCCATAGTTTCCTTTGCTGCAAGAGCTTCAACTATCGCAGCTGCCTCGACTACAAAATTACCAACCCAGTCAACTCATTTGGTTTCGATCGGCTACTATTCTATTCCTCACCGTGCTTACAATAGAGTACATTATGCTCCCACAATCTTTATTTTATTTTTTCTTTTTATTTTTATTTTATTATCAAGTTTTTCTCTTTTGCTATTTTTCTTGTTTTCTTTTCCTCCATTCATTCCTGGCAACATTAGCCGCGCCGATGTTTACAAGTCCCCATTAAGGGACACCAGGTATCACGTGATAGTTTTTTAACTTCCGCCGGCAACACTTCCGCATCCGGACTTTCCAACCGCAGGCTTCGGCTGTTTGCTGTGCGAATGTGAACTAATTTAATCAAACTTTATTACTCGGGTGGGATTAAAATTATAAGACAGCGAAGTATGTCTGTCTGTGTGTGCGTATGTTTGATGTGTGTGTGTGTGTGTGTGTGTGTGTGTGTGTGATATTTGGGTTTGGGAGGGCGGCAGGGAAAGTTCTAATGATGATGTGGCCCGTAGTAGTGATGATTATAATGACGATGACGACAATGACAATGATAAAAATAATAAGTCTAATAAATAAAATGGTGGATGAAGAAAAGGGTGGATGAATAAATAGTGGATGAATAAAATGGTGGATGAATGAAATGGCCATTAAATAAAATGGTGGATGAATAAATAGTGGATGAATAAAATGGTGGATGAATAAAATGGCCATTAAATAAAATGGTGGATGAATAAAATTGTGGATAAATAAAATGGTGGATGAATAAAATGGTGGATGAATAAAATGGTGGATGAATAAAATGGTGGATGAATAAAATGGTGGATGAATAAAATGGTGGATGAATAAAATGGTGGATGAATAAAATGGTGGATGAATAAAATGGTGGATGCATAAAATGATGGATGAATAAAATGATGGATGAATAAAATATGGTTGATGAATTAAATATGGTTGATGAATTAAATGGTGGATGAATAAAATGGTAGATGAATAAAATGGCGGGTGAATACAATGGTGGAAGAATAAAATGGTGGAGGAATAAAATAGTGGATGAATAAAGAACGTAAAGGAATTTATGCGCATTTTATATTTATTCACACACAAAAAGTACTATTTTGGTGACCTCACCGTTTGACTGTAGACAAAAGAGACACCTCCGTCTAACAAACTACTACTGATACATGAATGATGTTTGTATAAGGAGAACGTGAAATGCGGTTCAAACATGGTCTGTTCTCGTGTATTATTAAAAGGGCGGATGAATAAATTGGTGGATGAATAAAATGGTGAATAAATAAAATGGTGGATGAGTGAAATGTTTGATGAATAAAATGGTGGATCAATAAAATGGTTGATGAATAAAATGATGGATGAATACAATGGTGGATAAATAAAATGTGGTTGATGAATAAAATGGTTAATGAATAAAATGGTGGATGAATAAAATGGTGGATGAACAAAATGGTTGATGAATAAAATGATGGATGAATAAAATGGCGGATGAATAAAATAGGGTTGATGAATAAAATGGTGGATGAATAAAATGGTGGATGAATAAAATGGTGGATGAATAAAATAATAAATGAATAAGAAACGAAAAGGAATTTCAGCGCATTTTATATTTATTAACAAACAAAAAGTGGTGACCTCACCGTTTGACTGTAGAAAAAAGAGACACCTCCGTCTAACAAACTCAGTCTGATACATAATTGATGTTTGTATAAGGGAAATGTGCGGTGCGATCCTGTATCGTCTTATTCACCTTCTCATTTGAGGAAATAGACCAAATTTATTTAGACTGTTCAATAAATAGCTGGCATGTCGGAGTAGCGGACCAGCATAGAACAGTTTTATTTGCTTGCAAGGGGGGGTGGTGTGGCAAGCCCTGAAAACCTTTTTTTGACCGTCGACAATCAGTGTTTCGGCGGCTCTATTTGAGTCAACTTTGTAATAAGAAAATAATGCCATTTGTTTGCTTTTAATTATTATGCCAAATGACAGTAAGCAGTCTATGCTTGCTGATATATATTACTAATAATTATTCATTAATACAATATTACAACCATAGTAACTCATCCGGCATCATCATCATCATCATCATCGCCACCGACATAGTATAAGTCCACCCCGAACGCACTGCATCATCGTTTCCATAGCATCCAGCGCCGTAGGCTCGAGACCAATGCAACGCTAATAAACAAAACAAAAAAAAGTATTAAAATTCATGAAAATGAACAAACAATATGCATAACAATGACTACAATAACAGTAATAACGGCAATATCAATGACGATGAAAACGAGAAGAGGGAGAAAAGGAGAAGATGGAATAAGAGACGGGAAAAGGAGAGGGGGGAGGTGGGTGAGTCATGAAGGCGCAAGTGGGGTTTTTCCCAAGCATCTTCTCTTTTGTCTCCTCCTTACACAGACTCTTAAACACAAAATCAACTCCAATCTGGTGGTGCTAGGAATTTTAACGACAAGCAAGCAAAGCGTGGAAAATTATCGACAGAAACACCGGTTGCTGTTTGAATTGGCCGGAGAGGATTACAATTTTCTGATATATGTTATTTTATTTTTTTTTATTTAAATTTGATAAAAATTTCTTTATTTAAAAGTTATTTTACAATTTTCTAAAATAGTATTTCAATTTATTTTATATTTAAATCTATTAAAAATTAATTAATTTAAAAGCTATTTTACAATTTTCTAAAATATCATTTTAATTCTATTAAAAATAATTAATTTAAAAGTTATTTTACAATTTTCAAATATATATTATTATATTTGCTATATTTTAATTTATTAAAAATTAATTACTTTAAATGTTAGTTTACAATTATCTAATATATAATTTTATTTTTTATATTTTATTTTATTAAAAATTAATCAATTTAAAAGTTATTTTATTTTTTATATTTAAATTTATCAAAAATTAATTAATTTAAAAGTTATTTTACAATTTTCTAACATATTATTTTATTTTTTATATTTAAATTTATTAAAAATTAAATAATTTAAAAGTTATTTTACCAGTTGTTGTCGACAGAAATTCTGGTTGACATTTTAGGCTGGAATGAAAATAATGACTCTAATTACAGCGGCGAGGCTCAAAGCCAATCATGTGATCCATTTATCATCTCACACGCTCATTAACACATAATTAGCAATAGCGCCAACACGGTGACACACTTGTTTATATTTAATTACACACACACACACACACACACACACACACTTGTTCCAGATCACGTACATACACATTGGTATCAGGTTACAAAAACGAAATCACAATTTTACCAGATTACTTACACACACATGCAATTATATTTTTACTAGATTACACACACCGGTAATGGCATTTTACCAGATTACACACACATGCAATAAAACTTTTATCGGATTACACACACATGTAATAAAACTTTTACCAGATTACACACAAACAATCTCATAGTTATAACCATCTATAGTGTTCCATAAGCATTCAGTCACAGAGTTAAACACATGCAATGATACAATTGTGTTTATTATAACATCCAGGCGATCACGTGCAGTAAATTTGAGTTAGTCACATACATATTATTAATTATACATAGATGCCTCACGCACATTAACACACGCACCTAAGTGTAGTAGTAGTAATAGTAGTAGTCTCCAGTTACATCCCCAGTTGTTCCAGGGACGAAGAGAGATTGTGACAAAAAATGAGAGAAAAACGAGAGAGAGAGAGAGAAACAGACAGAGAGGGACAGAAAGGGGTAGAAAAAAGAAAGAAAGAGAGGGAAAAAGAGAGAGAAGGAAAGAGGGGAAAAGAAAGAGAGAGAGAGTGGAGAGAGAGAGGATGCACAATACGAACATCTACAACGATTTCTTCGAGATTTTTCTTCTCATAGCGAAAGTTTTCGCTCTTCGCTCATCAGTCGGCTATCGATTGCTGTCGGGATTTGAATTGCTTTGAAAACGATTTTAGCCGATATAATTCTTTTCCAGCCACACCAGCCAAACCAGTTAAAAAATAAAATCGATTTTCGGTTGGACGTTGGCTGCTAATTTTTAAAAAACTTATTTTGCATTCGGATTGGAGGATTGCATGAGAAGCTATGGTTGGTAAAGTACTTATCTCTGTTGAGAAATATAATTTAAATCTTAGTTATTATCATTCATATTTTAATTTTGTTTAAAAATATTCATTTATTAAAAAATTGCTTCTAAAATTCTTGTTAAGTTCAATTTTGGCATTATCGATGATGAGATGCTTCCGGGAAAATGATCCGTCCTTTTGATAGCTAACGCCGCCATAATAAACTGTACAGCAGTCATCTTTTTGTTTTTGTTTTATAACTATAACCATCCTGGCCACTATCGCAATCATCCATGCTCCATGCATCCATCATCACCACAGCAATCAGCAACGTTTTCGTATCCAACTCCACCACCATCCTCGTCGTCGTCATCACCATCACCATAACCACCATCACCATCACCAACACCACCATCACCATCACCATCACCATCACCAACACCACCATCACCATCACCACCACCACCACTACCACCATCATCATCATCATCATCATCATCATCATCATCATCATCATCGTCGTCGTCGTCGTCGTTGTCGTCGTCGTCATCATCATCACCACCATCACCATCACCATCACCATCACCATCATCACCATCATCATCATTCATATTTAACTCCATCACTCCAGCGAAAACAACCACTTTATGCAATAATAAGCTTTTTTGTCGCAACTTCTTCTAATGCACCGGCAGACTCCCTTTTATTCTGCATAATTTTAATTATTCATTCGTTATTGAATGTAAATTTTAAGCTTCAAAAAATAATAAATATAAAAGGTTTGAATTTTTCGTCAACCTATAATGAAAAATTCTTACTATGATGTCATCATGGTTAATAAATTCAGTCCTAGATGGAGTTTATTCATCATCGTCATCATCATCATCATCATCGTCGTCATCAGCGCTATTTCCATCAATGATTTAAATTAAATTAAATTATATAATACGCAATCTTTCTTTCAGTGACATTTGATCTGGCCGTAACCTCGCTTCAACCCGGTGAATTTCATATGTTAATTGAGCTTCAAACTCTTCCCCCATTTGTTATAAAAGGGTGAAGGTCATCTACGTGTGACCTTTGTGTGAACGAGCTTGCAAGTAGTTCACTTGGGTCAGGAGTTCAATAGTTTTACTACGATAGTTATCATTCCATTCAAATCAATCATCATTTTCGTCTTCATCGTCATCGTTATAGTCACAGATTCTCATCATCATCATCATCATCACCATATCAAATTCATGGTCATCATTATTATCATCATCATCGTCATCGTCGTCGTCGTCGTCGTCATCATCATTACCATGATCACTTTGCTGTAACTAAATTAAGGGTTTCATTACAGGTTTTAGTACTGCCGTTTCACATGCTGGCTTTTTAATGTCCAAGTCATTGTCATCGTAATCATCGTCGTCGTCGTCGTCATCACCACCACCACCGCCGCCACCATCATCATCATCAAGATCATCTACCACCAACGTTTTCACCTGATTTTTATTTTCGTTTCTCTCTCCAAACAGGTCCTCAATGTCTTAAACTTCATCGCAACATTTTGAAACGACTAAACCGGCTACCCCTAAAACATCCAAGACACCAGCTACACGAACTACATCAACTAAACCGGCTACATCGGCTAACACTGACTGAACAAGAAACGCTGACTTAATTCAAAATACTAACTAAACCAACAGTTTAACCCACGAATTTACGAAACCTCTACATTACAAGCCATGCAACTGAACAGTCATGTAGCATCAGTACTCAATAATACTTGTAGACCGACGTAACTTGCGCAAATTCTCATATCTATGCTACAGTTTTTGTGGGTGACCCCAGAATAGAAAGTTCACTCGTTGCTACGACAGCTTTCAACATCTCCATTTCTGGCTAACAACTACGGTGAGATGACAACAGTACAACCGACAACTATCCAGTTCTCGGAATAAACGGTTAGAAATAATATTACG